>JAXIVD010000347.1:77882-177208 GCA_036785275.1 Cancer borealis | reverse complement strand
CCCCCCCGCCATCCCATTCCAGGGTCCTTATTCATTCCTTCCTTTACTCATCACATACTACCTCGGACCTGCAGGGGCGTAAAAAACTGGTGTAAATATTATCCAAGTACTGTTGTCACTGGAAGGTATCATTCATTATTGGTGTTTATATCCTTTTACCTATTAAAAAAAAAGTGTCACCTATGGTTAGTAACAAAATAAATATACAAACAAATATAGTGACCCAGCAAACATGGAATGAATGGGCCAATAATAATGGGTCAATGCTGGTCACTACGGCATTGCAAGTGTTTGGGCCAATGCTGTTACATTTTGGCTGCCAGTACTGGCCCTGTGCGCACTGCACATCCAACATCTTTAATTCAGTTATCCGTTTGCATCCTGGTATGTGTGGTGCGACAGACTGAGTAGCTTGGTATCTAGGGTTGTTTTGGGCCGAAGGATGTCGGATCCAATGATAAGGCCAATAATGGCAACACCTACATCGGTGCCTTAATAGTATGACTAGGCAATCGGACCAATTTTTGCACCATTGTTCGTTCGAGTCCACCCTTGGTTATTGGCCCAATATAAATACCTGAATTCAAAGCGATATATGTTTCCCAACACAGGACCTGAATGTAAACTCAGACGTGTGTATATATATATATATATATATATATAATATATATATAGTATATATATATATATATATATATATATATATATATATATATATAAAAGGTGCATTGTTTGAAGAAAAAAATTGTTTTTACAATTTTTATTAAAATAATGCAAAATGTTTTACCTATTATTGGGAATTAATATTATTCTAGTGAGGCTCATATATCACAGCGATTTAAAATATCACAATGTCCCTGCTGATGATTTTAGATGACACAAAATTTACTCTAGTAATTATGGGTAGTAAATGATACATCATCGCCAGCAGACCATCATCAAAAAACATCCATTCTCCTTTGTTTACCAGGGAGGTCAGAGAATAGAGGGCCAGAGAGGAAAGTAGAAAACAAACAATAGGTGTAGGGTTATTCAGATAAACACAGGGGTCTCTGTTGGTGTAGTTTACTGAATAGTAGGTTTTAGAGTACGTCCCGTCTAGTCAGATCGGTCTAGTCAGGCTTCCCAGGAACGCCGTCTGCTAGCAGAGTCATATGGGAACGACATAGGAAATATATCACGGCAAAAAACAAATAGAACTTCCCGCGGTTTCCTCAGATGCCAAAGGTTCGCTATCCTACAACTCCCCCACCCTTTAAAAAAACACCCTGGCTGACGTATCCGTGACTGTTTTTTGTGTGTCGTAACAGGCAAACTGAAACATGTAACATAAGAAACAGATATGGTTCCATACATGGAATGTCAAACAAAGGCACATCCTTGACATAATAACATAACATAATAAAAACGTAATAATGACATGACATTGAGTGGGTTCATATTATGGACACCTTACACTACATAGTCTGCCAGCCACCCCGGGGCCCACCTAGTACGACTGCCTCCACCAGCCAGTTGTGGCGCGAGGATGTTGGTGACGAGTGAGGTGGGCGCGGTCGCGTCCAGCAATGGGTCCTCCTCTGTGCTGACAGCTGGAGATGCTGGCCTCAGATTTCCCGTGTTCTGAGAGAGATGCGTCCACTACCATCTAGCTTGATAAGGTACTGCCTGTATCCTTTAGCTTCTATTACCACTCCTGCCCTGTTCCCACTTTTTACTGTGCTGCTGGTCTTGAACTAGCACTCTGTCGGAGCGAGAGAGAGGCGCGCGAGAGCACCTGCTTGTCAGCATCTCGCCAGCACTGTGTCGTGATGATCGGCCATCTGACGTTTCTCGCTGCCGCATGTTCTTGTTCTTCCTCTAGCCCCAAAACTTGTCAACCTCAGCTTGCGCCTGACCCGCCGGCACTCCATCCGTAGCTGCCGGCCTGTTGCCATCTGAGCAGGTGATTTGTCAATGTCCCTCAAAGGCGTGTTTAGGGTACTGGAGAGGGAGTGCGAGCGAGGTCTTATCGTTGTCGAGGTTCCCCATATGTTCGCTGACTTCACCGCCGCCTCCGCCCTGCCATTTGACTGCGGAAATGAGCCGAGGACACCCTCACACTTACCCCCCATTTCTTGAGGAAATTTTTTCATCTCCTCGCTCCCCAGGGTTGGGTGCCGCCATCCATGGAAAAGCTGCTCAGGGGCACCCCACCTGGTGAAGTGGTGACGGCAACACATCCTTGATTTCACCTGAAGTCGTGCCCCCCAGGTAGGTGCGTGATCTCCAACCAGCCAGTGAGCCTATCAGCATAGACGATGTAATCCTGCCCCTCTAGCTGAAAGCAAGGTCCCATTACAGGGTCTGCTGAAAGGGGTAGGCGGGGGGCGGGGTGAGGAGGAAAGGCTCGGGAGGCTGGCTTGCGCGAGGGGGCGTGTGTGTTACAGGCGTCGCAGCTGGCGCGGTGGTAGTCGTAGTAGGGGCAGATCACCCTCAATGCCTGGCCAGTACACGCCTTGCCGTGCCCTCCTGAGCATAGAGTCGATCCCTGGTGACCTGCATGGAGGTGGGCTGTCACTTGCTTGCGTAGGTGTTTCTGGGATTACCAGCGTGGGTGGTTTTGGTCAAATGCACACGTCACCAGACCTCGCGACCACACCGCAGCCTCTCTCTGATTGCCATAGAAAGGGCGCACCAGGCTGAAAATCGTACGTAAAAAACTATTGCCAATTCCTGGGACCTTTGCGGGTGCCAGTCACCAGCCAACACTCTGGCCACTAGTAGCTGGTACACAGGGTCATCCCGCGAAGCTTGAAAGGTAAACCATGTCACTCGTCGAGGGTGAGGGCTTTCCTGTGAATGTCCAGAGCTGCGACGTTGGGCGACAGCCATGGCCACTGACAGCTCCTCGGTCCTGTTCCTCATCCAGCACGCCTAGAAGGAGTGACTTCAGTGGACGGGGACCTGGATAAAAAGTCGGCAGCACAATTCTTCTTCCCTGGCAGGTAGCGAATGGTGAACTTGAATTGGTAGTGTCCCGCGCTCTTTCAGCACTAAACAGCCGCGGGTTTTTGCTATATCCGTGAGGGCTTTGTCACCTAATAGGCCCACCAGAGGATGGTGATCGTGGTCCTACGAGGAGGGAGGTTAGGGGCAGCCTAGTAGGAAGAGCCGCGCCTTGTGGAGGCAATACGCCACCGCAGCGCTTCCACCTTCGGAATGGGCGCGTATCCTCGCTCAGCCGGAGTCAGGTGGACGGTCTTCTTCCCACATAGGAGGCCAGGGCGCCAACCTCCCTTACAGCAGAGCGGAGCCTCGGGGAGACACGCAGGAGATCAGTACTGCTGCAGGATGACGAACCCGACGCCTTCTCTTTGCTCCAGTCGGTGATGGCAGCCGTGGGCCTGGTACGGTCGTAGAAGGCAAGCCCGTTCTTTTTGGCCAACTCAAGATCGTCTTCAGATAGTTCCTTCGCCTGGCTCAGTTTTTGCTGTAGGCTGTTCATCCCAATACACTTTACGCCCCGTGGGCTTCTTCAAGAGGTCCCTGAACGGCTCCATGATTGGGGCAGTAGCCAGGAAGGGCGCCCGCTGAAGCCTGATTCACAAAACCAAACAGAGACCTTATTTCGGTGAGTGGGGGCTGGCTGGGGCATGGTGAAGAGCCTTATAGCTGACAAGCGGTCCTCGGTAGACTTGTATGCTTCCCCACCCGAGGTTGAATCCCACAAACAGACCTTATCTTCCCTCTGGCAGAATACAAACTTTTCAGTGCTTTAGTGTGATGGCCCCTTTTTTGCACACAGCTCCAGGAAGTCATAAGTGTGCCAGAATGATTGCTCGACGCCAGCGTCGTACAAGAGGCGGTGTCGTCCACTACACTTGTGTTTGCGGGGAAAGTCGCTCATGGCTTCATCGAACCTTTTGGGTGTACCGCGTCGGTGGCCTGAGCAGTGAACGTCATTGGCGTGCGGCAGTATTGGTACCGTCCCCACGGCGTGATGAACGTGGTTAAGTGGCGGGCTCTCTCGTCTCGTCGAGTTTGCGACCTGATGGAAACCCCAGTATGCATCCGCCACTGTTTTGAAGGAGTGGAGTGGAACGTTCCGATACCATGTCAAATGGTGTGGGTGTGTGATGGGTCTCCCGCAGGCAGCACGAGTTCAACTGTTTGGAAGTCCACCGGTTCTGTTCTTCTGGGTTTTCCAGACTTTTTGGCCACCACCACCATTCTCAGGCCTGAGTCCCCTGGTGTGGACGCCCACAGACGAAACACCAGAAGACATATTCAAAGGAGCCTGGAGCAGTTAACATGCGGACGCCGTAGCGTCTCGCGCACTTTCCGTTGCCACGCCCGCCGGGACGGGGCGGATGACACCCAGCCCTGACATCATCATCCAGACTGCTTCTTCACCCTCGGCCGCCCAGTGCTTGGGGACCGTGGCTGGTGTGTGGCAGGAGCGTGTGGTCGCGCGCCCTCCCTGTAGATTGGATATGGTGGGGAGCACCGTGCATCACAACGCAGTAGTGTAGCTCTGCGGGTGTTGAATGTGGATGAGGAGAAGTGCCTCAGTAGCCACTGCTCTAACTGTGGGGAGCTTTCTCTTCTAGTGCTGTAGAGGCAGACTGCTGTGGGACGTTCTGGGGCGTCGCCAACAACAAGTTAAGCGATAAACAACCATAATCTAGAATATTGTGATAGGTTGGATGAATATCTTGGTCCTTCACTTCTTCTCCGGCATCAGCGGGGGCCTTGAGGAAACCTTGTGACGAGGCCAAGGTCCTTGCAGGGTGGCGCACGACAAGTACAGGCGCGTCCACAGTATTTTTCACGAAATGCCCGTCTTGTTACGGTGGTGGAGGCCGGAGGTGGCTGATACGACACGTAGCGCCCCTAGACTGAGAGTGGTATCTTGGCAAGTGTCTCGTATGCCAGCCCGACGCTGTAAGAGCGCGGAGGCCGGAGACCCAACGACGACATGAGGTTTAGGGCCGGCAACACACCTGTGCTCCTGTAATTGCGACTGCTAATCAACCTCCGTCAGGTTTTCAGTCCTCCCAGCTGTGGAGTCACGCTCACTTGGCAGTAGCGGCTCGGGTGACACTGTGGGGTGCCGCCCACGGTGACACTGGTTAACGGCCATGTCTTGCCTTCCTGGATGACCAGCATACCTTCTTCATATGTCCCCTTCTTGCCACACAACTTGCAGATGTGGTTTTGTGCTGGGGCAGGATTTCTTTCCGTGCTTCTCCCCACAATAGTTGCAAGGGCTTACGGAAGGAAGCAGGTTGGGTGTTGCAACTGGGCCGCGCGTGGCGGGTAGCTGGCAGCTACTGGCTCCTCCTCTGTGACGTCATCTACTGTGACGTCAGCTCCGCAATTGTCATAGTTCCCGCTCAATTTTCCCGCCGAAGAGTGGCGTCGCGCCTCGCTGCCTCAAAAGATGCACAGAACTCGCGGAGGCTATCAATATCACTGAAACTGTCGCACTTCACCTAAACACTTCCCGCCATAAGACAGCATGATCACTAAGGCCAACCATCACCTTCCGTAGGTAACATATACTCAAGTGAGAGTCACCATCACACCTGGGGCACTGAAAAAGCCACAGTCCGTCCCGCCTCTCTGGGCACACCGGGTCATGTACAGCAAAAAAAACAAAATAAAATACCACATATACAACAAAGAGAACAAACAAAAAGCAAAAAAAAAAGTTACCATGCAAAAAACTACTAATAGGGATAAAAAAACACAGAATATCTGACCGGACTCGCCGCTGCCGCTGATTGACTCCCGAAAAACTCACACCACTTCACTGCCTGGTTTCGACGACTGTCGCACGAGCTTACCTATGGCATCTAGTGCCTCCCTTAGGCGTCAGCGCCTCCCATTGCCTGGTGTCGTATCTCGCATCCAGCGTGCATTGCAGAGAGGGGACACAGAGTAGTCGGATGTGTAGCACTGCCTCCTGATGTGGCCATTTCGCAAGTCTCAGCCAGGATTTCCACTGACTGACGCCACGACCTGAAGCCTGCTGATGTCCATTTGTGATTTTCCCATGGCACACTTCTCAGGTGTAGGCAAGCAGCGGGGCAGCTTGCCACTCGACGCTTGGTGTGCGTGGATCGTGGAGGCTCAGAGGCCATTGCCGGCCCGTCATAGCATCATAGCGTCATAGCATCCTCTCATTGAGAGGGCGGTGGGGCTGTCTAGTTCGCCTGGCCTGCCGGCTGCCGTTCGGTCTCGTGAGAACCTGGGGGGGGGTGCAGCGTCGAGGGACGCCATCTCAACCTGCGCCATGTAGGGTATTCGAATAAACACAGGGGGCCTCCTTGGGTGTAGTTTACTGAATAGTAGGTTACAGTACGTCTGGTCTAGGTTTCTAAGGTGAGAAACAGAGTGGAAATAAAGGGATACTAGGACTAGAGGGTAGCAGCTTGTCTCCTGAGGAACTGTCGTCTGGCTCAAAAGATTTCCCGCGGTTTCATCAGATTCGGCCAAAGGTCGCTATCCTTCAGTAGGGTAAAGGAGGAATGAGTTAGAGATAACACACACACCATATGAACCAACTGATGGGTCGACTAGTAGACCGGAAGCAATTCAGACATGTCTACCCTTGCCTATGCGGTCCAGCCGAGGGGATCACAGACTGACCCTCAAACCAAACTTGATCCACAACATAAGTCGGGCTTTGGGGAAAACTCATTTCTCAGCCTTTAAACCTTAAAAATCACACTACAATTAAGACACATTCTCTCTCTCTCTCTCGTCTCTCTCTCGTCTCTCTCTCTGCGTCTCTCTCGTCTCTCGTCTCTCGTTGCTCTCTCAGTTCTGCGTCACATCCATAGGACAAGTCCAGTCAAGCTTTCCCACTCGGATCCGATCCTTCACTCTTAGATAGGGGTGTCTCAGTTATTCTAGAGAGAAGACTTCGCGGTCCCCCATTGTCGCCGCTCTATATCACCCATCACGCTCGTGGCGTCATCAACTCAGATTGAGGCCTACTCTGTACCTCGTGGCCCGTACTCTCGTCCGATCCAATAAACTTCCTTCTCTCAAAGCAAGCCCACCATCGTATTCAATCTCTCCCAACGTTCGGGACCCCCAACCTCAATGCTCCCTTATCAACCCTCCCATTACTCATATAAGGTCATATCCCATCGTCGAATCCTACCAATCTCCAAAGGACAGTCTCTTTCTATTAACATTGTCATCCTCGCGTGTTTACTTCTATAGCAATCATGTCTGAACGTGCTAGCTCTCGAACTCACTCCCTCCTCGGGCCAGTAAATATACGTCCAATAGAATCGTTGTCTGGAACCCACGGCTGCTCCGCTCTCTCTGGCGGTCCATCGTTCTTTCTCTTGTTCATTCCTCTCACCGGCATTCTCTTACTTCTCATGATTAGGTGTAAGTTCGTTCGGCTAACCTTGTTAATTTCCTCCACGACGCAAATGTGATTTTTCTTTCTCCCGTTCTCAGTGGGCACCGATTCGGAAGAGGAGGTACTACATCGAAGTAGTGTCCGAGTAATCTCCGAAATCTCTGTTCCGTTGGGCCAAATCTCGAGAATCACCTAAACTCCGCGCGATCGAATGCCTGCTCTGTCCTTATTGCTGGAAGTAGGTTACTATCAAGTCAATGCGGTCTCTTTTCCAGTGGACACCATATCTTCAACGTTCGAAGTCACCCGAATTCCGCTAAACAACTAACTCATAAGGCATCAGTAATCAGTTCGTCGGCAACAAACTCTCCCTCCGAGTGTCAAGCCAGTCCAATGTCTCTGACGTCATCTGTACCTCTCACTCTCAGTCTCACAGTCCCTTGTTGGTATAGTTTCCAGGGTTAGTCTACCCATTTGGGCCATGAGGCAAGTATCTCGGGACATGCAAGCATAACATCTTCGTTACTTTGGGGCAATCTTCCAAACATCGTTCTCTTTTAATTGAGGGGATGGTTGGTTTTCACGGATAGTCGTGATTTGGACTCTCCTGCTAGGAGTCTCACGGATCAAAACCGGGTGGCTCCTTCGGAATCACATGGTCATGTTACGTCATCAATCATACGCAACTTTACAACTCTGGTTCGTAAAATGTAGGATCCCTGGACACTGCTTCCACCGCATGGGGTTCGCGTCCTTGCATCAGCTGTGCTCTCCCGTATCCAAACGTCGGATCAAGACTGACGTCACCGAATTCGAACCGGATAATCCTTTCGCAATACTATTCTATTATTACACTCTACTTCCAGCGATACTGACAGATCATACAGGCCGTGACTCCCGCATAGCCTATCTACGGATGATGCATCGATTGCATAGGGGTGCCTTCTTATTCTTAGCATTGATGCCTCATTTCTCTCTCTCCCGAGCCGTCCTCTTCTCTTCAGTGCTCCTTCTCTTGCCTAAATCTGAAAATGTCGACCACTCCAGGAGCATAAAGCCCACCGATGAACGTTCCACGTCCGTCAAAGAGCGTCTTTCCTTCCTATCGAGTCGGTATTCCTAAGAAACCAAACGTTTTGCAGGACTAATACTAAATCATCGCTCAAGCTGGTCAACTTAAGGTATCAGTCCTCAATATATCATAAAGCCCAATCCAAGACGTACGACTACTGTACTCTCATCTCATCTCTAGTCTGCAGCCTGGGATTCGCGGATCGAACCTCGCTCTCTTCCGGTCGGCGGGGACGGCCATCGACAATCGCCTCTCACCTTCTTCTCATCGATCGATTTCTGACAGGTAGTACTCGATCCTTACATCCTCCGAAGTCGTCGATCTCGTCCGTTCATAAGAGGTTGGATCATCTCGTGACTAGGGTGTCACAATCATCAACTCTCCTCTCTATGATCTCAAAGAAATCGTCCGATCTTCCTCTCATAATAAGTAAGGTCAGATTACGTCTCATTCTCCCAAATCTTTCCTCGGTATTTATCTCCTCTTCGGTATCTTCTACAGAGCTTCCTGCTCTTCTCGTGAATGTATCCTGATTCTTGTTCAGATCTACTAATGACCTTCTATTTTCCTTCTTGAAGTGTACGGTCTATTTCTTCCAGTCTGCACTAGTTCGTTCCTTATTCTTCGTCCCTTCGCACAGGCCCAGAGTCCTCTCTCTTCAAAGTTCTTCATCTCCCACTCTCTATCTCCAGCGGTCATCCTGCCCCCTTCCGCCAGTCAGCCTTCATCTTTCTCGTTAATTCCTCTCTACTCTCTCGTCTCTTTCATACTCTGCCCTCTCCCAACGCTCCCTGTCTCTCCTCTCTCTCGTTCCGCTAGTCGCGTTGTCCCTCCCCATCATTCGTCCTAATCTCAGGTTCTCTCATCTCGGTTACTCCCGCACCACCTTTACAACGCTCCACTCTCTCTTTCTCCTCCACATTCCACTATACTTCCCGTTCTCGTTTTCTCTGTCCTATCTCCCTTTCCCGTTTCTTCTTTGACTTGATCTCTACTTCCGCCGTTTCTACTGTGCAATTTATTTCTCCGTATATCTCCTCTCTTCCCTCTCTTCCATCTGCTACTAATCCCACTTACCACCTCCACCTTCTCGACTCTCTCCACGACTCGCTCACTCTCCTCGCCTCACCTCCTATTCCCGCTAACCAGTCTCTCTCTGTTCTCCACGACTCCACCCCCTCCCCACTCTTATCTCTCTCGCGTCGAGTCAGCTCCTCTACCGGCAGTCTCTCATTTTCTAATCTCGAGTCCCACCTATTCCCTCCCTTCTCCACTCTCTCGTCTCTGTACTCTCTCACACTCCGTCTCTCGTCTTTACATCTCTGCTCTCCTACTCGGTGATCACTCGCACTCCACTCTTCTCTCTTCATCATCTCCTCCTCATTAAAGCTCTGTTCCTGCTCATATCTGTCTCCTCTTCTCTTCTTATCTCTCTCTCAACTCTCTCTCTTCCGGTGCTCCTCTCGCGCAGCTCGTCAATCTTTCTCTGTCATCACCACTCTCGCTCGACTTCCCTCGCTCCTCCCAACCTGTTCTCCCTCCTTCACACTCGCTTCCTTAGCCGTCAAGGTCTCTCATATCTTCTACTCCTCTCCCCCTATCTGCTCCTCTTCTTCGGTTCGTCTCTCTCTCATCTCCTCTTCTGTCTCCTCCGGGAAGCACGAGTCTCTCTCGGACTGTAGTCCATCATGGTCGCCTTCTCTCTAATCTCTCTCCTGCTGTCGGCTCCCAGTCTCGTCTCCTCCGGTCTATCCTCTTACCGTCGTCCCATCTCTACCTCTGCTACTTCTTCTCCTCTTCTCTCTCTGTCGTTCCTCTTCCTATTCTCTCGTCACCTCTCTCTCTCTCTCCTCTCACGCTACCTACTGCATCTGTTCTAACTAACTCGATTGTGCCAATTCTCCGTCTACTCTCTTTCCCAAAGACTCACTCAGTCGTCTCCCTCATCGCTCGGCTAGAGAGGTGTCACATTCCTTTCATTATATTGTTCCAAGCACCCGATCAATACTCTCTCGACTCTCGAGCTCCCTGCCTCCTTTCTTAAACTAAATCTCTGTTCTTCAGCTCTCTCCGAAGTTTCCTCCACCTCTACTCATGAACTATGGAATAACTTCTCCCTCTATCAAACGTGATCACATCCGACTAACCGATTCCAATAATCGGGCGTAATTCTCTAATCTCAACCAGATTATCGAGTCTCTCCATCAGTCAGGTCAGGTATCTCTCTCACGTCCCTCATCGTTTGCTGTCTCAGTGCTTGTACTCTCGTCTCATCCTGGTCAAGACCCGCTGTCATTCTCATCGTTCGCCGGGGGGTACAACGTCCCTCATCGGTAACAGCTCACTAGTTCGTCTCTCTCTAGCATCACTCCTCCCCACTCGACTCAGTACATCACCTTCTAATCTTCCTCCCGCGTTCGGAGCTATAACTTATCTCCCTGTCGCGACCGACCTTGTCAAACAACCAATACCTAATCGTCTCGGTCCAGAGGTCCATCTTCAAAGCCTCTCAGAAGGCACGCTCGAAATCTCGTAAGCGCTATAGAGTCACTGTTCATCGGAACTCCACCTTTCAATCTAGTCAAAGATCAGGCTCCATCAAATCTCTCTCTCTCTCCTCCTCCCCCGTCCTCTCTCTCTCCTCCTCCTCCCGTCCGTCTTTCTCGTCTCACCTCCTCGCCTTCTCCCTTCCTCCCTCCCTCTCAGCCCCTCCGAGCACTCTCTCTCGCCTCGTCCCCTCCACTCTCGCCTGCAGGGGCCGGTCCCGTCTCTACCTCTCGGTCCGACGTCTCTCTCTTCTCCGGTCCCCCAGGCTTCCTCTCCGTCTCTTTCGCCCATCCGGCCTCCTTTCGCTCTGTCGGGCCGCCCCTCGCACCTCTCCCCTCTCTCATCTCGGCGCTCTCGACCACTCCTCTTCCCCGCTCAGCTCGTTCCTCTCCCCCTCTCCTCTCGCTCTCACTCTCCTCGTCCTCGCTTCCCTCCCCTTCCGTCGCTCATCTCTCGTTCCTACTCTCTCCACTTCTCGAACTCCGACCTCGTCCTCCTCCTCTCAGCTGCTGCTCAATCCGTTAATCACCGCCTCGCTGCTCACAGCTCCTTCGCTCCCCAGAGAAACTCGGGCGCCTGGGGAGACGCCCCCTTACGTCTCCTCCGTCAATTTCACTACGACCTTTCCGTCCTCCCTCCGTGTCCACCCTCCCTATCTCACGCTCTTCTCTCCCTCCGTCTCCCTTCATTCTTCTCTCGTCTCTCTCGCCCTCCGTCTCCTCACATAACGCCCCCAGAGTTGCTCTCTCCTCACCCTCCTCACCCCTCAAGTCCTCTTCGTCTTTCCCGAAACCCCTGGCTCCCCCTCCCGCCTCGATGGAGCAGTCCCCCCCGCGACACTGCCCAGCCCAGGCCTCGCTATCCTCTAAGTGCCCTCGCTGCTTCTCGCTTGATTCCGTCTTCAACTCGTCCGTCGTTCCCCGTCACTCACCGATTTGCCTTGTCCACGATAATCCTCATCACTCCCTTGCTTCCCGTCTCCCCATCCTGGTCCCCCTCCCTCTTATCGCCATTACAGTCCTTCTCTCTGTCAGGCTCATCGCTCACGCTCGGGTCCGCGTTCCCGTCGTCCGTCTCTCTCCCCCCCCCCCCTCCGGGCCTCCTCCCCTACCCTTCCTCCCCCCTCTGCGCCTTGCTCTCGCCTCACGCCCTTCCCTCGTGGCCCGTGCCACCGCCCCTCCCGTCTCTCGCCCGCTCTCATCCGCGCGTCCCTCTCCCCACTCCTGTCTCTCTCTCTCCGGTCTCCCCTCGGGCATCCTGATGCTCACCTCCTTTCTCCCCCTGTGTCCTCTCCCTCTGGGAACCCAACCGACGGTCCACCTCCATCCTCGGTTCCACGGCTCTCCCCCCTCCCCCCTCACGCTCCCCCTGTCTCCAAGCCGTCGATCTTCGCTCTCGTCGTGCCTCGATTGCGGCTCTGTTTCAGCTGTCCAAACCGCCGGAACCTCCACTCTGCCGTCCCCGAATCCTTCCGTCGTCGCGGGTCGAGCCGGGCTCCCCTCTCTCCTCCGGCTTCGGGGCTGGTTTATGCTCCAGCGTCGCCGCTCCCCTCTCTCGTCCCTCTCCCTGTCCTTCTTCCCCTCTCTCCGTGCTCATCCAGCCGCTTCCGCTCGCTCTCTCGCACCCCTCCTCCCTCGCCCGGAATGACCCCTCACTCCACCCTGGTCGCGCCCCTAAGCCCCCTCATGCCCTGGGCTCGTGGACACTCCTCGGGCTCCCTTCTCGCTCGTATCCCGCCTCACCTCCGCCCTTCTTCTCGCTTCCTCGTCTCCTCTCCGGCCCTTCCCTCCCTTCTTCCTCTCCGTCACATTTCTCCGTCGAGGCCCGTCTCGTCGCTTCGCTCTGTCCTCTCTCTCCCGGTCCTTCACTCCTCTGCTTTACTCTCCCCCCGGCGCACCTCCTCCGCTCTCTCTCTCCTCTCTCCGCCTCTGGTCCCTGTCTCCGCTCTCCTCACTCGTCTCCAGCCTGCTCGCCTCGCTCTCACACGATCTTCCCCCGCCACGTCTGCCTCTACCCGTTCTCCCTCCAGACCTCCCCTGGGGTGTGCCCCTCGATCTCTCGGGACTCTCCCTCTCGCTCATCCCAGCAAGGTGGGTCCCCCCCCCTCGCTCCTCTCTTCTCTCAGGTGTCCATCCCGGGCCTTCACACGCTCTCGTCTCCTCCAAAATCACCTCACCCTGCACCCTCTTTCCGTCCGTCTTCCTCTCTCATCTTCTCTTCACTCCTCCATCCACCTCTCTCCGTCATCTCTCTACCCCGTCGTCCGCCTCCATGAGAGTCCTCACCCTCCTCCCCCACCATCAAAATCTCCACCATCTAACTCCCAAACACTCTCCACACTTGCTCGCCTCCGCTCCGTGCTCAAGACAGCCACGAAAGACAACCCGCACTCGTGGTGCCTCAACTCCTTTCAACCTCTCCTCTCCTCTCGTCGGTCTCTCCTCTTTCCTCTCCTCTCTCTCTCTCTCCTCTCTCTCTCTCCTCTCTCAGTTTCTCTTTGCTCTGCCGTCTCATCCGCGCCCTTCTATCCCTCACCGCCCGTCCGCATCTCACCTCCATCTCTCTCTCGTCGCACCGTCCCTCTCGCACTCTCTCCCCGATCCCCTCTCCTCTCCGTCGCTCTCCTCCCCTCCCGGCACTCTCTCTCTCCGTCCTCTCAGTCAGGTCCTCTCACTCTCTACGTCGATCATCGCTTCTCTCGCTCTCTACTCTCTCATTCGCCGCTCCTCTGGTCCCTCCCTGTCCCGTCCTTCCCGCGCTCTCTCTCTCTCAATCTCGCATCCTCTCTCTCCGTCCTCATCATCTCGGGGCTCTGGCTCTCCACTCTTCTCTCCCACTCTCTCGTACCGAAACTCTTCTCTCTTCTCTCGCTCATCTCCTCCTCCCCCTCTCCGCTTCCCTCTCCGCCTCTCCTCCTCGTCCCCTACGCCCTCACCCATCTCCCTCTCGTCCTCCCCTCTCCATTCTTCGTCACCTCCTCACTCCCTCGTCCGCCTCTTCTCCTCACCTGTCTCTCACCTGCCTTACGTCCCGTCGCTCGTCCTCCGTGCTCGACCTCTCTCCCTTCTCTCTCTCACTCTCCTCTCTGCTCCATCGGTCTCCCATCCTCCACTCCCCTCTCTCTCTCGTATCTCTCTCATCACCGCGCGTCTTCCCCTCTCCTCCCCTCTCACATGCCCCTCCCATTCTCTCATCCTCTCCCTCCCCTCTTCGTCTAGAACTCTCCATGTCTCTCTCCCCCTCTCTCGGTGCCTCTTTCTCTCTCCCTGCTCACTCCCCTCCCTCTCCTCTCCTCTCTCTCTCTGCTCGGGGTCTCGCACGGTCTCCCTCTATGTTCCCACAACCTGCGCATCCTCCTCCTCAGATCTCTCTCTCACTCTCTCAATCATCTCTTCATTCGTCCCCACCCATGCGTCCTCCCCTCCCTCCTCCCGTGCCTCCTCCGTCGTCACTCAATCTCTCTCCTTCTCCTCTCTCGTCCGTCGTTCCCTCTCCTTCCTCTTCGTACTCTCTCTCTCACTCTCTCCTCATCTAACTCTCACTCCTCTCTCTCCTCTCTCCCTCCCTCCTCTCCTCCTTCTTTCTCTTCTCTCTTCTCTCTCTCTCCCTGCTTCTTCCCCTCCTCTCTCTGCTCTCCCGACCCACATCTCTCACCCTCTCTCTCCGTCTATCGGTTCTCCTCTCCTCTCGTAGAGTCTCTGCTCCTCTCCTCTCCTCCCTCATCCTCCTCTCTCTTTCTGCTCATCCTATCCTACCTCTCGCAGCTCTCTCCTCCTCTCTGATCTCCTCTCTCACTTCTCCTCTCTTCTCCAACTATCTCTCTCTCGTCCCTCTCCGTCACCCCTCTCTCTGTCTCCGATCTCCATCTCCTCTTCCTCCTCCGGCTCTCGTCTCGCTCTCTCCTCTCTCCTCACGTCTAATCTCCTCTCTCCCTCCTCCTCCTCTCTTCTTCTCTCACGCTCTCTCCCCTTCTCTCTCTCGTCCATCTCTCTCTGTCTCTCAGTCGAGCTCCTCTCTCCCTCTCTCTCGTCTCTCCTCTCCGCGATCTCTCTCCCTCTCTCGGTCTCTCACTGCCGGTTCCTCTCTCTCTCTCTCACATCCTCTCGCTCCGTGTCTCCTCCCCCCCTCTCTCCATCTCGCCACCCCTCCTCTCTCTCATCTCTCCTCTCTCTCTCTCCTCTCCTCTCCTACTCTCCCTCTCCTCCCTCTTCTCTCGTTCTCTCGCCTCTCCACGCTATCTCCTCTCCTTCCTCTCTCTCACTCTCTCCTCTCTCGTCCTCTCCTTCTCTCTCCCTCCCGGTCTCGTCCAACCTACTCTGCCTCATCCTCCTTCTTCTTCTCCCCGGCCCGCTCTCCCCCCCCTCCTGCTCTCCGTCGACCAATCTCACTCTCTCTCTGCTTCCTACTCTCTCCACAATCTCCCTCTCTTCCTCCGTCTCCCTCAACCGTCCGCTCATCCCCCCAACCGCGTCTCTTCTCCGTTTCCTCACCGTCCTCTCAGCGTCTATCCTACTTCTCCTCTCTCTCGTCGTACTCTCCCACCCTATCTCTCCTCCTCGCCTCTCCCTCGTGCTCCTTCATCCCCCCGGTTCCGCGGTGCTCTCTCTCCTCTCCCTTCACTGTCTCTCGTCCTTTCAATCTCCCTCCTCGTCTCTCTCTCTCTTCGGTCTCGCCTCTCCGTCTCCCTACATCTCGTGCCCTCATCGTCCCTCTCCCCTCCAGTCTCCTCTACTTCCTCTCCACTCCTCGCCTCTCTCTCCATGGCTTCTGTCTCAACTCGTCTCGAGCCTCTCAAACCTCCCCCTCATGCTCACCTCGTCGTCTCCCCTCGCACGCTTCTTCTCCCTCGTCTCTCATCATCTCCACCCGTTATCGCCACCCTACTCCTCTTCTCTCTTTCTCTCCTCCCACGCCACTCTCACCATCCCATCATCTCTCTCCGTCTCCTCTCCCCCTCTCACTCCCTCTATCGCAACTCGTCTAGGACCATCTGCTCCTCTCTTCTATCTCTCACTCTCTCTCTCCCCTCTCTCCTTTCTCCTCCATGCTCTCTCTCTCGCCGCGTCCGTCCCTCCATTCTCTCCTCTCCATACTCCTCCTCTGTCCTTCTCCTTCTTCTCTCATCTCTCCCCTCTCCAGTCTCCTTCCTCGCTCTCCTCGCTCTCCCTTATATCTCTAATCTCTACGCTAATCATCGATCTCATCCCTCTCTCGTCGTGCTGTCCTCATCCTCCTCTCTATCTCTCCTTCTCCTCCAATCTCTCGTCGCTCCTCTCTTCTCCCTCTCGACAGGTCCCTCCGAGAATCCTCTTCTCTCCCCGTGACTCCTCTCACCCTCCGACTCTCGCTAAGCCTCCCCCTCTTCTCGCCCTCTCGTTCGTCGCCCTCATATCTCCGTCTATCGTCGTCTCTCCTCCTCCTCTCTCCTCTCTCTCTCTCTCCTCTCTCTCTTCCTCATCTCTTCATCTCTCTCTCATCTCATCAGTTCATCCTCGTCACTCTCTACGCAATCTCTGCAACTCTCTCAACTGACTCGACATATCATCCATCCACAGGTCATCTCCAAGAACTTTTTCGATCGGCCCGTCATAAACTCTCTCTCCCTACTAGACGTATAGGTCTCTCTCATCTCATCTCCGGCGTCATCTCCCTCCCTCCATATCTCGGTCTCCTCCCTTAAGAGCCGTTCCTCCGGCTCTCCTCCTCTCTCTCATCCTACTCCTCTTCTCTCCTCTCCAGCAGGTACCGGTCAATCTCTTCTCTCACCTCTCTCTCAGTATGGATCTCATCTCTCCTCTCCTCTTCTCAACCATCCCATCTCTCTCGCTCTCTAATTCGATCTTCTCTGCCATCTCCCTCGTCCCACTCTCTGTCTTTGTAAATAAATCATCTCTCTTCGAAAAACAGGTAATCGTTACACTCAGCTGATCCCTTCTCTCTCTATCCTCGTCTCCACGAATTACGTCGTACACTTAGCAGGTAAGCGAAGATGAAGAGAGCCTCTCTCCGGACACGATTCCCATGATCTCTCTCTCCGTCCTTCCTCGGAATCACGACAGTCCTCCGCCTACTCCATTCCTCTATCTCCTCGGGCTCTACGGTCCACACTCGATCCAACGAATTCTTAAAAACTCTCCCCCCCCCCCCCGCCTCCCCCTCCTCTCACTATAAGATCGAAGAATTCAGGCTCGTTCTACGGTATCTCCTCTCTTTCTGCACTGACCAATGCTCGAGTCCTCTCTACGGTCAGGCATATCCTATCCGTCTCCGGTCTTCGTGCTTCCTTCGGGAGCGATCGATGGGGATTCTCTATCAAAAATCCAGTCTCGCCCATGTTAGGGCTAAACGGTCGTTCGCTCCCGCTCGTCCAATGTCTATCTCGGCGTTCGCTCATCCAGGGTCGCTCCGTCTCAGGCGTCCTCGTAGTTTCCTCTCGCTCCACTCTCCCCTCTTCTCAAGCTCCACGCCTCCTCCTATCGGCAAGTACTCCTCCCTCTTCTCAGCTCACATCTTGCCATCTCCACATACAGCAGATGCGCTCTCGTTCTCATTCTCTCCTCATCCTCACGAGGCCCCCTCGGTAACTCTCAACTCTCTCCAACCCGATTCTATCGTCTTCTCCTCGATCTCTCGGTCCCATAGGAGCATCACTCCTCCAATCATCATGATCAAAGTCTCACAGGGGTCACTCTCGTCTCGTCCATTAGGACATAGATTAGCTCTAACTCTCATCCAGTGATCTCTCTCCTCTCCACAGACAGGTAGTCGAACCCAGCTTTCGAGTCCAGGTCTCCACACTCCTCACTCTCTCTTCATGCGATTGCGCTCTTCATTGCTCTCTCCAGTATCTCTCGCCGTCTCTATCTCATCTCTCTCTATCTCCTCTCTCTCAATCTCTACCCCCCTACCGAATCGCTCATCTGTCTCTCTCTCGTTTCCATGCGATATCTCTTTCTCATCGCATACGTCATTCGGTCTATGCTTCATCTGTCAGCTCACCTCCTCTCCCTCATGTGGTATCTCTCCTTCACTCAGTACCTGCCTCTCTCGCTCATCTCTCCTCCACACGTTCCTCCGTGGCTCGACTCACTCATGACCCTATTCAGATATCACACTCTCTCTCCCTCTCCTCCTCTACTCGAGCTTGCTCCTTCGCAATCGATTTCCTCTCCAACAGGAGCAGCGCGTCTCTAGTCTCTCTCGGTGGCTCTCTCTCTGCTCTCTCGATCTCTCTCTCGTCTTCTCTCTCTCTCTCGTCTCTCCATCTCTCTCGCTCTCTCTCTCAGTCTCGTCGCTCTTCTTCTATCATCTTCTAGCTCTCTCGGTCTCTCAGCTCGTCTCATGGTGGTTGTTGGGCAACGCACACTTGTGAGAGGAGAGTGAGAAAATAGAAAGAGATAAAGAGATGGAATATATAATCCTTGAGAAAAAATTATTACACGATCAGGGACAGACGCAGAGGCAGACATACAGATAGATATTCCTATTTGCACAAAGGAACGCTAGTGTTCTTTGTGCAAATACCCTTACCCAGACAACCGATATTAAATTACCTTCCAATGGTTTCTTTTATTATTTTGCAAAAAATAATTTGTGTTTCTAGTCATTTTTTCCTTGGTTTTGAATGACGTAAAAGTAGGTAATGCTGTGTGTGGTAAAATGTTTGTCCTGCGGTCATTAGGTTGTGAGAAGAACACACAGCTGTTGTTGACAGTGTTATGTTGAGTGATGGCGGGGAAGCATGGAGGTAGATCAACAAGAGCCTAGCCGAACAAGAGGCTGACGCCGTGGCTGGCAAACTAGCAAATGTCTCTCGCTTTCCACGCCATGGGTGGATGGTGCCCCTGGACCACACATTCCCTGAGAAAAGAGACCAGAAAATCCGGCCAAGGATAGGGCAGCTTCCACAGCTCATTCCACTTTTCATGAGGTAAGAACGCTAAGCCGTTTTCCGTAGCGTTATGGGAGGAATTTTTTAAGACATTCACACCAACACAATGAGATTGCATTGCCTGGTGTCAACTGAATGTGTGTGTGTGTGTGTGTGTCTAGGGATGTGCACCTATCCGATATACCGGTATTTTCGGGACGCTATTACAGGCATTAGAAGCCCTTCGGTATACCGGTATTTTAGTCGATTTTTGCCGATTCGTCATCCTGTCAGCCTATCAGCCCACCATAACACACTCACAACACAACACACACCTTCATCTCTATCCTTGTAGGTCGTCATGTCCTAACGCTTCTTTTACTGTACCTAACACGCTATAATTAACACTCATGGATGTAAACGAATAATTACGGTGTTTTTTTCTCATTTTTTCATTGTTTTTTCCCTTTTTTTTTTTCTTTCCTTGGCTTATTTAGGCTTTACTACCGGTTTGAATAATTTTTATATATTCTTTTCTATGGTTTATATTGGTTTAATTTCATTATTATTGTCTATTTCCGTTTTTCAATTTTATGATTGACCTTAGATATAAACATTTTTCATGCAATAAATACGAATCAAATATAACAAATGTTTATGTAGAATAATTTTTATATATTCTTTTCTATGGTTTATATTGGTTTAATTTCATTATTATTGTCTATTTCCGTTTTTCAATTTTATGATTGACCTTAGATATAAACATTTTTCATGCAATAAATACGAATCAAATATAACAAATGTTTATGTAGAAAACAGTTAGATGTTTCAGACGATTTTTTCAAGTATATATAATTGCTTTCCTGTGTATAATAAAAATCTCAATTTTGGTTTTATATATACGTGACTCATGGCGGCCATCTTGCGATAACTGTTGAAAGCTGTTCATGTTATTTATTAATGTTATTTACGCTTAATAGGTCATGTTTTCTTTATATCCAACCACTATTAATGGTGAGGAATAGTGTGTTACTGCTCTTCCATCCCTCAAAATGACATGTAGAGGAACAGGGAAGGTTTAAAATGAAGAAATATTATCACCGGGTTAGAGGTCCTGTCGGCTGCTAGTGGTCACAAGAAGAAGATCTGTTCTGTTAATGTTCTATCAAGTTATTACCCTTAATAGACACTGTTTTCTTTATACCCAACCACTATTAATGGTGAGGAATAGTGTATTACTGCTCCTCCATCCCTCAAAATGACATGTAGAGGAACAGGGAAGGTTTAAAACGAAGAAATATCACCGGATTAGAGACTGCTAGCGGTCACAGGCACACTGAGGAAGAAAAATGAGAGCTGCCTAGGAGGTCAATTACTGTTGATCTGTGTAGGTGGAGAAAGGACAGTGAGTGGATGAGTGTCATGTGGTGGGAGTGATGGTGAGAACAATGCAGCAGGTGTTCAGAGGTGTATGGTTATGTAGGGCACCAAGGGCAGTGAAGGTCATCTATTAGCTTGTGTAGGTGGGAGCATAAGCAGCTGTGGCCAATTTTCAAATCCCATACAGTACTGTTTGTGCTTCCAATAATTCGAGTATAGGTTTTGAGTCTATATTACTTTCACAGGTATCTGGTATGGTACATGTACACCAGAGCCAAAGGACGCAAGCCTTGGATTGACTGCATTACTATGATGCATGGCAAGCAGATGTATGGTAAGACAAGCAACACTTAATGGAGTATGACACTCATGTTACTAAGGTTTATACATTGTCGTAAGACAAGCAACACTTAATGGAGTATGACACTCATGTTACTAAGGTTTATACATTGTCTTACTCTATTGTGACTGTCTAAAGTTAACATAGTAAGAGTTGGACGGATTTGGAACTACTAGTGAACTGAGATTTGTGAAGGAGTAATGTTATTTGAAAGCCAATAAAAAAAAGGATATTTTTCTTTATAGCCTTACTATATTAGGTGAGAATTCTTGAAGACATAAATCACATCCTCATATTGTTTTATAACACAAGAAAGCTGTTGTGCATATATGCACCTAAACACCACTCTACTGAAAATAAAATGTAAAAGGACAGTCTGAACAGTCCTAGATTTATCATATTTGTGTTATAAATGGTTTCTCTTTTTAGGTGTACCACTGGGAGGAATTGGGTCCGGAACGATTGGCCGTGGGTTTCGTGGGGAATTCTGTCGCTACCAAATGGTTCCTGGTATATATGAGTACCAGACTGTGACGGCAAATCAATTCATTGCCACAATTAGAGACCCTAAGGGAAACACTCTCTACCAGAAAGTCTTATCAACACAAAGGTAAAGAAGGAGATTATTGCTTACTTTATATGCATCATAAATTTTGACTTTTATTTGATGTAGGTATTTGCTAACATCTAAAAGTCCAACCTATTATCTCAAGCTCAGCCATTCACCAAAATAACTTTATCCCATAGGTTTTATGTATCAAATAATATAACTGAATAGCACAAGGTTATATACCCATTAAATTTTTGTACTGTTGAGGATACTAAAACGTGTGCTATTCCTAATTGGTCATAAAATCTGCTTCATGGAATGCCTTTTGTGTACATTATTTGCGAGATTTCTTAAAGATTGCTTTATTTACTATAGTCAACCAAAGAAAGGTTTGGAGTCGTGGGAGTGGGGGTTCAATGGAGCTGATGGCTTGTACTGCGGCTTGTATCCTCGCTCCTGGACAGTGTATAACATCAAGGAACAAGGCATTAGGCTCATATGCCGCCAGATATCACCTGTAATACCTCACAATTATAAGGTTAGTGTATTCTAATATTTAAGCTCTTATACCTCAGGAGGCTGCACAAGGCAGCTCCTTTCCTAAGGCTTTTAGAATATTTTCACTTAAAGAATGTAACTTTAATGCCTCTATTGCACGATGTTAATGTTTTAAAAAAAAAGTACAGTTCATGCAATATAATCGATCTTAAAAATTAGTGTCTGGAGTGTAATTGGTACTTATCTTTTTTATTTCCATTTCAGGATTCCTGTTTGCCTATAGGTGTATTTATTTGGAATATTGAAAACTACAATCCTGAACCAAGAGATGTATCTATTACATTTACTTTCAAAAATGGAACTGGTGGAAGTGAAGATAAAGAAGGTTGGTATTAGGTCATCACATGATTGTTGTTGAGTCATTAATCAACAAGCTCTCACCTCAGTCTGTCTTTGTGTTTGATTACCTGTCTATATATTGTTTCTCTCGCTCTCTCTCTCTGCTATTAGAACAATTGTGGTATGTTCATGTACTACCTAGTGTAAGTGTGATGTGGTGGTGTCTAACTGATGAGTGTTATTACAGGAGAATGCTGGAGTGAGGTGTTTGAACAGGAACTGGAGGAGACGCGGGTAAAGGGTGTGGTGTTGCATCAAACATTACGAACACTCAATCTTCGCTACTGCTTAGCTGTTAAAGAAATGGTTAGTTGTTACTCTTTATAAGAATATAGGATGATATTCATTCATGTAGAGAATGTTTGCAGTATATGTGGGTGTGCAGCGCATAGAAGTCCACTGGTTATCACAGGAAATTAATGTTATTAATGTATCTTTCCCACAGCCTGAGGTATCTGTGACCAGAAGTCCAGGATTTGATCCTTTGGGCTCTGGGGAGTCATTATGGAATGACTTGAAGCTAGATGGAGAGCTGGAACCAAGTGATATTCCAGTAACTAAAACTAGTGAGTTTTACTTTGTCTCAGTTTCTTTCTCATAATTCACTTACAGGTTGGCCGAAGGGTACAAACCAGAACATAAATATTTGCATAGCTTTCAGTATTTTGTAAAATGGAAGTCTTGCCATGACTATAGTTTTGCAGACCAAAGTGTTATCTTTTAAAGCATCTAATGGTCAGTAAGTTATGACCTCTCCTTTCTTGTTTCTTTTATGCTGACCAAATAAATATGGACTTTACTCAACAGATAGGATGGTAGGTGCCATATTTTGTTCCACATAAACAAACAGTAGAGCATATAGTGTGGTTTGTAAAATTGAGTCTGGCTGTGTTTGGGGATGATGTTCAAGTAATTGGTCACACCTTGTAAGGCAGTGAGGTTGAAACACAATACAGACTTAACTCACCACACTCGATGTTTGCTGCTGTGTCAGGTGTGTGTAACTATTGAACACTAAATGACCATCATGTACAAGTAACAATGATATACGTACACTGGAGTTTCACAGTTAACAATGAATTCATACATAAAAGTTATAATTTTGTATGAATATTTTGTTAACTATAACTTATTAATGTTTAGTGAAAATAATGGAGTTTGTTCCAGGCCCATCTAAAATCTGCTACTGTACCCCTTAAACATAATATTTATTCTATACATCTGGTGTCCTTCCATACAAGTGAGGTAGTACATAACAAGAACCAGAATACATGACTACTTTCAAACTTTTACAATTCCCAGATTTTTTTTTCTTATACAACTATAAATATTACCTCCTTATTCTATGCAAATCGTAAAAGGCAAAATCGTAAAAAGGGACGGAATGAGAGTTTTAGGAAGCCCCTCCTCAGTATTCTCTCTTACAAAAGACAGCGTGCAGAGGATGATGGGGAGACTTTAAGTTTCCCTGAATGAGAGGGAAATTGAAAGTGAATGCTGGGAAAAATAAGTTGGTTTTTGAATGGAGTAAATCAGAGTTGGTGGAGTTTAAGTACATCTTATAGGGGGAGTGTGCCAGCAGTAGGAAGGTGTGAGACACTTTTAGGAGGACAAAGAATGGAGAAAGTGAAAGACTTGATGTATTTGGGAATATTTCTATGCAAACATGGCGTCAGAAACTATAGATAGAATAGACAGACTGCCAATATCTGTTTATAACCCATGTGAGTCACTTGGTCCGTTTGCAATCTTTGTCTCCTGTATAATACTACTTTGTGGTGGTTTCTGTCATAGTTTCTCTAGGGAGTTCAGAGCAAAACCACACAAATGATATATAATCTGAAGGACAGGCTATGTTAAAAAGTTTTGTAATTTTGTCAATACATGGTTGATTTATCACTGAAATAGGAAATGAATGAATGTGATGATCTGAAAGTGATTGTGATGACATGTTACTGTTTTTTGTCTCACCATCACCTTTTTATCAGCTACAAATGTGTTTCCATTCACCCTATCGACTGTACATTCTTATATTTTTCAATGTCATGAGTTTCCTCTTCCATGTGTTTGTAGCATGTAAGAGTCAATTGTTTTCTGTGTTTTGCATTTCTGATTTTGTTTTAATTTTGCTGTGCTTTGTAGGAAAGGGTGAAGAGAGAGCTGTTGCTGTATGTGGGAAGTGTAGTATTAGTGCCAGTAGCTCAGGAATGATAGAAATGACCTTGGTGTGGGACATGCCACAAATTGTGTTCAAGAGCAAAGGAGTTACACATACCAGGTAAGGGAAACTTAACTTAATTCCATTGATGTATGTATTGAAGACGGTTCCTCTTAATTGTTCTTTTGCAGAAATTACTGTCTGTGAATCAGTGTTTTATAATTTGGTGACTTGCTGGGTTCAATGGAGTTCAATAATGAAATGTATGTGGAAACCAGCATGCTCACTAGTATAATCATGTTATTTTGTATTACACAGTACAAATATGAACCATAATACTATATTCAACAAGAAATATAAGGATATATGTAGGACACTTGCATTGTACCCACATCAAGAATTTTCACTTAAGATTAATTATAAGGCTGTTGATGTTTGTTCTTCCTTTGTACTCCTTTGTACTTTGCTCCTCTTAGGAGGTAGATATGATCACAGGATATCATGTCCTGCATAATACTTAAACTACAAAGTGAACTGGATTTTTTTGTGTATCACATTCATTGTTGAAATTTTTTTACAAGTTCCATGAAATTGATCAACTGGTTTCACTGCTGGAATTCATTCAACCTTACACTAGAAATGGGCATAGATTTGCACTTAGTTTCACCAGTAGTTGAGATCACTACAGTATCTTTTTCCTCCTAGACGGTATACTCGCTGGTTTGGTGAAGAACAGACAGCAGCACAAGAGATGTCTGCATATGCCCTTCACCATTACCAACAGTGGGAGGATGACATAGAAGCTTGGCAAAACCCAGTACTCCAGGATGGGTAAGCTATTATTTCTTTATAAGGAACATGTCCATGTACATATTCCCAGATATACTTTCCATAATGATCAATGAAGGTGGAGGTCATCAAGAAGCACCAAGTCATTTTCCTACTTAGCCACTATGTACATAATGTGGTGCATTTGAAGTAAGTTTTACCATGTCAGAACGATTCTCACGATATCAAACATGGTAATATTGAAGGATATTTGTCGCAGAACTCACAATATTGGATAACTGAAATGCAAGGACTGACGTTTTCAGCTTTTGACTAAAGATACATTTCTTATGTTGCATCATACTGAAATCAGTAGTGTATGCATGATGTTATTAAATCTTAAAGATTGAAGAATAAATTTCATGGATAAAGTCTTATTAACTGTTGTTGGTCAAGCTGTATTTCAGCAAAATATTTAAGATCATATTGCTAATTTAGCTTTTTTAAACTTTTTTTTTTTCGTCCTTACAGAGCATTGCCAGACTGGTTCAAGAGTGCAATTTTCAATGAGTTGTATTTCATAGCAGATGGAGGATCAGTGTGGCTGGAATTGCCACAACAAGTAACTTCTACACTGCCTTTTCATGACTCAAGGTAATTTTATTTTTACTTCTATTGTAAGAAAGTAATTGGATAGAAGGATGCACTCATCATCCACTAGCTATGTAGTGTTCCTCCCAGATAACTTTACATTATAACTGGGTTGGCATTGGAAAAAACCCGGTCCAAGTGGAGGGGGTTTATATTTAACATAAGAAAGAAAATATATAAATTATATAAATAACATCAAACAGGGACATAATTTTGCAACAGCTATATCTCACGACGTATTGGGAATTTATGAAAAATAAAATTACAAGCTTTTTTGTGATATTTCAGTATTAACATGCAAAAGCATGTGTCTCTAGGACAAATAATAAGGTCGGTAGTACTTAATACATGATTAAAACATTATGATGTCATCACATACTACATTCATATGTTCACAATCACTGGTATTAACCTTTGCTATGGGTATCGAGGACCATTCCTTATAGCTTTACAGTATTATCATGACAACCAGCTTACTCTTGATCTGGTCAGCTGGGCCCAAATATCTCCGGATCTCCATTTATAGGCACTTTTTTCAGATGTGAATATGGCCGCTTTGCCTATCTGGAAAGCCATGAATACAGAATGTACAACACATATGATGTCCACTTTTATGCCTCGTGGGCCTTGGTGTTGTTGTGGCCGGAACTCCAAAAGTCCCTCCAGTATGACA
This sequence comes from Cancer borealis, assembly GCA_036785275.1. NCBI lineage: Eukaryota > Metazoa > Arthropoda > Malacostraca > Decapoda > Cancridae > Cancer > Cancer borealis. The sequence continues at coordinate 150,936 of JAXIVD010000347.1, read as the reverse complement.
TGGCCCAGTGGACTACTTCGGCAGACCTCACACCACGGACACACCTTTTCAGAGGGAATAAAGGTGTGCGTAAGCTGGCTAATGCTGTGCCTCATGATGCAGGAGATCCAGGTTGGTTGGTATGGAAGCCTGATTTCACCTTAAGGTTCAAACACACTCTTGAGGACTTGTTTCTATTGAGTCACTGTAATCTAACATATGCTATAAATGTTTTTTGTCTTTCAGAGGATGAACCATTTGTACGAGTAAATGCCTATCAGATACATGACATAAGCTTTTGGAAGGACCTCAACCTCAAGTTTGTCTTACAGGTAAAGAATAACACTAACCTTTGTGTGGGGAAGGTGATGGATCTAAATTGATATGGTAGGAATGTATGTGGATGTCTATGTGTGGATGCCTTGTCATCATCATTAGTGTGGGTGATTAACATTATAGTCATTCTAGAGACATTGCCATTGAATATGTCTCTGCATTCACTATAAACTGGAACCCATCCCAAGCAGAAACCAATTCAAATTGGGATGACTCAATGTGCATGTGAAAATAGCTGTGAGATTGGTAAAGTTACATATGAATGGTATGACTCAGACCAAAATAAAAGATAGTAGATGTTAGAGAGATGAGCATTTATAATTGTATTGAAATAGTAGTGAAGTAATGTGCAAATTCTTGTGTTGTCCATTACACTACAACTTCTTTGCAAGTGTGTTTTTGAGTATGGATCTTACACAATGGTTACTAGCATAATTAAGTTATTGGTAATGGTGACTGATTTCGTTATGATAATTTCAGGTGTACAGAGACCACACCTTCTTCAAAGATAGGAATTACCTTTCCCACATGTGGCCGGTGTGCCGAGCTGTGATGGACCGCAGCTTCACCTATGACCGGGATGGTGATGGACTGATTGAAAATGAAGGCCAGGCAGACCAGACCTATGACTCCTGGATTATGCATGGCCCTTCTGCTTATTGCTCATCTTTGTGGGTGGCAGCTCTCGCCTCTATGGTGGAAATGGCTGTAGAATTGAAGGATGCTGCAGAGGAGAAAAAATTCTCAGAAGCTCTTGCCAAAGCAAAAATTGCATTGCATGAAAAACTTTGGAATGGTAAAACTTATCAGCTAATGTTGTTTTTATCATATTTTATGGTACATCAGACGTGTTTATGTTATTCTTATTTTTATTTATTTATTTATTTATTTTTATTTATTTATTTATTTATTTATTTATTTATTTATTTATTATTATTATTATTATTATTATTATTATTATTATATATATATATATATATATATATATATTTTTTTTTTTTTTTTTTTTTTTTTTTTTTTTTTTTTCCAAGTTCATCTTTGTGATCTATACACTGAAAAATGCCATATACTGTATGTCTGGATTTATTTTTATTCTTTTATTATGTTACAAAATGCTCTGAATAATGTTAACACACCAGCTACATCAGACTGCTTGAGTGTTGGTGGCAAAGATTACCAGACTAATCATGATCTTAGCACTTTACCATTTACCTGTCACGTTATAATGGGCATTTATTTTTCAAGCATCACTAATGGTATCTTTTTTTCAGGTAGATATTACAAGTTTGACACTTGCGGTGCACCACATAGTGACAGTATCATGTCAGATCAGCTGGTGGGCCATTGGTACCTTTCTCTATCAGGTAGTGATAGTGAGGTATGACAACTTACTTCAGCTCAAGCTACCAAGTTTGATGGATAAATGAAATATAACCAAGCATTTTGTCATTGTTTAAATCTTGTCTCTTCTTTTAAAAGATATTCCAAAAAGGCTGCGTGCATTCTGTGTTGAAGATCTTACATGAATACAATGTGCTACGCTTCAACAATGGAGAAATGGGTGCAGTGAATGGCATGAACCCTGACGGCACCATTGATCGCTACACCATGCAGAGTGAGGAAATGTGGGTCGGAGTCACTTACAGTTTGGCGGCTACAATGATCATCGAGGTATGACCCACGTACCATACACTCTTTCCTATACATCTTTAGATCTTCAATAAGAATTCTAAAGGATAAATCTTTGCTAAGGCTCAAACCATTGCCTTCCCATGCATTTAGCTTGTAGCTCAGGTGATGTAAGCAGATTATTAGTTGCAGTCTTTGTAAGGTAACATTTTTCACAAAGCAGAAACGTGCAGAATGGGATGAAAAGGCAGTAGTTCACAGTTGATGATCTGAATCTTGCCTTTCTGCAGCTTCTCTAGAGCTTATGAACTGGTTTTCACACTAAATTAATTGAGTAGTACAATCATTTATAATATGTTAGTTCATATTTACAAAATACCTAAGGAGACATGTGCCAAATAGATGGACAACTAGAGTAACAAATTGGCAACCTAGGGATGGTAAAAGAAGGCAAGGAAGACAGAGAACTAGATAGAGGAATGAGAATCAAGGTATTGCTGGCGTCGCTTGGTATACTACACAGACAGCTGAGGTGGAGAAAGTTGGGAGAAGCTTTTGTCCTGTAGTGGAAGCATAAATTATGATGATGATGATGATGAACTTGTATTGCTGTCTTCTTCTAGAATAATAAGTATTTAGTTTCTTTTTTATTTCTTGATGTTCTATGACAAAATATTTATTAGAAGTAGAGTATCAGTTACGGCATTCTTCCCATTATAGAAGACCATAAATTTATAAAGCACACTTGACAAATAAGCAAGAATGGGTTGTCATACATAAAGTAGTGATTTGGAATTTAGAGTTTAGAAAGAAAACATATTTTTGCTTTTTCAGGCGAATTCAAAGTGGTGTACACTGACAACAGCAAAGAATGAAAAGATGACAGAAGTTTTATGAAAATTTGTGTAACTATAAGAAACATTTACCATGGGTGATCGCTGACTGAGAACATTTAATTTTTCTAGGGTATGGTGGAGGAAGGATTTAAGACAGCGGAAGGAGTGTACCGAACTGTCTATGAGAAGATTGGGTTAGGGTTTGAAACTCCTGAGGCTCTTTATGGGCAGCACAAATACCGTGCCATCGGGTACATGAGGCCACTGTCTATCTGGTCAATGTATTGGGCCTACACGTTGCACCAGAGGAAACAAAAGAATGTCTCCGCCAATGAAAAGGTTGTGCAGAGTGACTTGAGTTTTCCAGAAGCACCTATCAGAAGAACAAGACCAGTGGCTGATGATTCTGACTCCTCAAGTGATGTATCACAATGATGTCTCGTAGGTTTTTATTTATCTAGGTTGATATTAATTAGATTTGTTTGGTTCCTATTGTTAGGGGATGTATTAAAAAGATTGTCTAGGCAGTCTAGGCATTGGGTTAATGTTTTGATGTATTCATCAAATTCTTTGCCTCATTTTTAAAAAAATTTATGAATTTTTGATATTTTTAAACCGTTAATTGTTTTATTTAAAATTTATTTAAAGAACTAGGAATTGTAGTCTCTTTCTTTCTTTCTTCTCTCTCTCTCTCTCTCTCTCTCTCTCTCTCTCTCTCTCTCTCTCTCTCTCTCTCTCTCTCTCTCTCTCTCTCTCTCTCTCTCTCAAAAGCGAAAGATTTCATGTTATTGTTCTTGTAGTTTTTTATATTGCCTTTTTAGTCTAGTCTTGGCTAGTCTACTCTGGTGCCTGTTTCTGGGGACTCCCTCCAGAGGATTGGCATAACAGAACATTTGTTACTTGTACCTATCCATTCACCTCATCCTTGCAAACCGCAGTCTTTTCAATCTCACTCTATCTTTCACATACTCCAGTACTTTATCCTAACATTTTATAGGGGATTGTCATCTCACACATAATTATTACATTCTTGTATATTTTTTTTGTCATCGCTATCACTCACTTCTTCCAGGTGTCCAAACCATCTGCAAGTGTTGTGTTTCACCAAGTTTTGTAGTATCAGTTCTCTTATAATGTTGCTTCATGGAGCTTAAGCTTCTTTCACACAGACCATATTTTTTACCTTACAGGGCCAATCTTCCTAGTGTGAAAAATATTTGTAGTTTATAAATGTTACACCATTGAGGCCAGATGATTGGACATTGAGTAAATTAATACTAGAACAGTATACTAGAAGGTTTTCACTAAGAATTTAAAATGTTAGATTTGGGTTATTTATTTTGATAACCTGTTTAAAACCACTGTGTATATAGATGGCTGTGCACCAGCTCAAGACAGGCTATAGGTTAATTTAGGAGCTTACTAAAGAGGAAGAAGTAGTAAAGATTTTAAGGAATGTATGGATATGATGTTGAAGGTGAAACTATTACAAGCAGGAAACACCCGTTTAATTTTCATCAATGAATTGGCTTGACGAAAGATTCTTAACCACGGACAAAATAGACAGAAGAATAAGAAGTATTTGCTCCTAACGAACTGAGGACTATCAAGGTTGCTACTGATGAAGTGTGGAAACCAATCAAATCCTTCCATACAATACAGCACATCAATTCTTGTAAGTTAAATGATATTTTTACAGGATGTTGTAGAATTTTTTGTTCTAGGTTGTATGTGTAGTTAGTTGTCAATCTGATGTTGAAAATCAATCATCTAACTTCCCATTCCATTAAGTGCAGAGATGGACTGTGATAGCAGAAGTATAACCCTTATTTTCTTACTTACATATGCTGACTGATGACAATGATGTGACTCCAGTGGAAACATGTCCCTAGGAGGGCTGTGATTGCTAATTAATATACAAATCAACAAGGCTTTTATAATGATGTAATCAAAACTACTCCAGTGTTAACTTAAAGGTGTCAATATGAAATGTTACATCTTTACCATTATCATGATTGTTGTCCTCGTCCTCATTCTTATCATTATTTTAAGACGCTGGTTTCATGTTTTTTATGGAACCTTGTGCCAGCTTATGTACAATTCGTCCAGCCTTCCAGAAGGTCTTCCTTACAATCACATTCACTTTTTTGGGTCTGTCAATCCTCCACATCAAAATATGTAACCTGTTTTACAAGTCATTCTCATCTTTTCTCATCATAGCAAAACCAACACAGTTTGCCTGTTCCCATCCCCTTGACACTTAATAAACCATTTCTCGAAGTATTACTGCATATCCAGTACACCCAAGTCAAGATCTTGATATCATCTTTAACACCCTAGGTTTCATTATGATAAGGCATCACACTCCTCACTGTATGCACAGAGTGTACATACCTCAGTTTTTGTGCCATTAACCACCTATCACATTGTTAGCTAATTACTTCCATACACTACTACACAGGACTAAACTACTGCACTTTTAGTGTAGCACAGTCCTCTTTAGATGCTGCAACAAGTAAGATATAAAGATGTCATCAAATTCTCTGGTCGTTGACTCATAATAGGTCTGAATAAGACACGAGTTCATTATGATCGTTTTTTTTTCTCTCTCTCTCTCTCTTTTGGCATGTGTGTGTGTGTGTTTGTGTGTACACGTGCGCACTTTGTTTTGCAATAAGTAGTATTTCATTATGAGTTAAGTTTAAGATGTAGGAAAGACCAGGGTGTATTTTTAGGTGATTTATAGATAATTATAGACCTAATCTTCTTAGCATGTTTAGTTTAGGAAGAGTGTTTTGTTTGTCCATTTCATACTGCAGATTGATACATTTGTTACTGCCATTGTCTCCAGAATTATTTGAATATTTATTTATTGTTATGTATTTTGTCTTGGAATGTCAGTATTTATTTTTTACACCTATGTGTGGATTCTCACATTTTCATACCAGATTGTCTTTACAATATCAAAAAAACATTAGAGTTAGACATTGCAATTGTTTGGCTCAGATCCAGCCAGTGATAACCCATTTGCAGAATTCAGTTTCCTGGATTCTGAGGAGTTTGTTCCCAAGGTCACTCGCCTTGAAAAGAATTGTCTTCCTATCATAAAGGTTAGTCTTCCTTCCATAGAGGTTGGTTTTATTTTTTCATTATGGTATTGTCTTCAGATTCAGTATGTCAATTAAAATGAGCTTTTAAATTAAATTACAAAACAATATTGTGTGCATTTTATTACATTTACTTTGACATTTTATAAGAATTTTAGAATAGCATGTAATTCTTCTCAGTGACTGATTGAGTGAAGTTTACTTACCATAAGTTGATGCAGCTCCTAGTCATTGTGGAGATGATTTTCTCTTTAAAAAGCTTAGGTTGTCAAAGGGACTCCAGGAAGGTGTCACCGTTGACAAAAAACAATGAAACACAGTTGAATTTAGCTAGGTTTTTTTTTTTTTTTTTTTTTTTTTTTTTTTTAATACTCTTCTGAATGCAATGAATATATAAATACTTAAGAATTAAAATAAAAAAGTCAGCATTATCTTTTCTTAATTTTTTCCTTTTGTTTTAGTAGTATGTTCGCTGCATTCATCTTTTTTTCTTGCATCTCAAGTTTATCCTTCTCTCTTTGAGAGATTGTTTTCTTTTCCAGTAAAGATTTAAACATGTCTTCTTTGGTGACTTTTCTGGGTGAAATTTCATTTGTGTCTGTCCCCCTCTGAGATGACTGATCATTGTCCTCCCCGATACCTTTCTTTCTCTTTTGTCCTTTTCTACCTTCCATCTTTGACTTACTGTTAATCTCCGATGGATCAACTAAAAGTGTCCTTGTGGGTTTAGAGTGTTTGGTATTTGCCATCACCTCAGAACAACTTGGTTCACTTTCCTCACACACTTGCTTGCTTTCAGGAGCCTTTCTCACTTTCCTATTTTTCTGTTTTTGCCTCACTTTTGTCTGTGTAGATGACCGTCCAGTTGGATGATTGGAGTCAGAAGGTATTGTCCCTCTTGCCTTTGCAATTGCATCTTGCATTCTTCTGCTGGTAACTGTGGGCTCCTTCACCAATCTGATGTTAGTAAAATATGATTCAATTCTCCTCTGAAATGTCCTAACTTTCAACTTTTTCATGACAGGAATTAAGATCTCGTCAGTCTTTGAGCTATTCCACCCAAATTTCTCACCAGTAAAAACACGAAGAGCCTCTACATTTGGCACTGCCCAAGTAAACTTCTCTTTAGATTCATCAACTTCTGGCACCAGGTACGCTTCAAACACACTTTCATTTGGGAACGAATCAGGAATATTAACTTGTGTTAGCTTCTGTCTGATCTTGGAATGTTGTAGTGCAGAGACACCTTTGTGTGCTACACTCCACCACTTCCTCAGATTCTGGAGACACTCTATTCCCTCCCCACGAAACTCAGACAAGACTTCCATTGCACCCACTGATCCAATGCCCTCAAGTCCTTCTGTATAATCACTTCCACAGAGAACAGCCATTGTAATCATCTTGACTCGGTCAAGTCCTAAACTGGCTTGTATGTTCTCTGTTTTGAAGAGCTCAACATGTCTGGTCTGATTGAAGAAGTTCCTATACACTGAGTTTCCTCCAAACAAAAAGATATCAGAGTCATCAGTAATACTTCCTTCTGTGAGGTTGGCAGTATTCAGGAATGCACATTGTGCCTCTGCCTCCATAGGTGCCACCAGGTAAGGAATTCCAAATAATTGCAGCAAGTGTTGTGACTCTCCATACATTTGATCATTGAGGGAGGAGGCGAGGCGATCACAGTGCTGGGCCTGAGCAACAAGAGCCTGCTGTTCAGAGGCTAATTCTCCTTCTAATTGTTTGAGTTCATCCTCAACATAGTCTAATGGCCAGTCAAATCCTGTTTCTTGCACTTCTGTTATGTTAGGTGTACCATTGGTTTGAATCCTTTCCTTGGGATCTGTATCTTTGGAAGCTTCAATATTATTTAAAGCATCTTTTTGTTTGATATTCTCATTAATGTTATCTTTTTTATCAAGATTATCTGACATGAGAATGCCGTTTACTGCCACTTTTGAAGGTGGACTATCTTCACCACTAATGTTTTTATGCTTTTTTGTTGTTTCAGGACTAGCATCACTTTCTTCTTGTTTATCTTTCTTCCCTTCCACATCTACTGTTTCTCTATTATCAACTTCTACTTCCATACAATTATCATTCTTTGAACTACTGCCTGAAAGTTGGGAATTCTTTGTGCTATTCAAACTCTTAACAGGATCTAAAACAGTGGTCTTAGTAGCTTGGTTTATAGTCTCCTTACTTATCGGTGTAACTTGTTGTATGTCATTAAGTTTTTGGTGTTTAAGAACCATAACTTTAGAAGCTTCTGAGTCAATGTTATCATCAGAACTTAATTTTCTTGTAAGACTTGTTTCTACTTTGCCTTTGTCTTTTCTTTTTAACACTATGCTTTTGGAAGGGTTACTAGTGTTGTCTTCATCATGAGGCATCTGTTGCAAGGTATTAACACTCTGACATTCCAGTTGGGTTCTTGATGGGGATTGGCTTTTCATATGTGATGATGATGATGATGGTTGTTGAGGAGTGCTAACTGCAGTGTCATGTTCTTCATCATCAGTTTCATCACTAGAACTCATAATCCCCACTTCATCTTGTGTCAGTTTTTCCACCTCTGACTCCCAATAACTAGGACTAACATAGCTTTCTGTTTTATTCCTTGTTACGTTGCCTCCGTTCTGCAATGGTGCTTGACATTTTGAGGGAGTTAAATCCAAATCTTGGGGCTTAAAGGTGGTATTATTTGGTAACTTTGCATCACATACTCTACCATTAAGAGTTTCAGTTGAAGAGGATTCAACACCTAATTTATTCTCTCCACTTTTGCCAACATCAACATAATCGATTTTGGTCTGTGAATTACATTTCAAGTTAAGCTTCATGCCCTTATTTACTATTAATTCTTGACCTCCAGTTCTTTGATTAGATCTTTGGCTTTCCTCTGTGACCAATTCATTAGTTTTTACTGACTTTGGTTGGCATATGAAATCAGTAAATATGTCTGAAAATATGTTGTCCTCTAATTTCAGCGGCTTTACTTCAAAATCCAAAGAGATCTTAACTGGTTTCAAGGAATCTGGTTCATCTTTACAAGTTGTATGTTCATCCACATTTACATTTTCTTTTTCAAGGTTTCTGGAATCTCTAATAGCTTTCTTGGGTGAGGTCTTGAGAGTGTTGACTTGGACCATGTCATCAACTTTCTGCTGAACTATTTTCATCCACAGGCTGTTAGTTTTGGTTCCTAGCAATTTATCAATGTTGTTTGCTGAAGTGTCTTTCTTCTCTCCTTCCTCTACTTGCTGGGATTGGACATCAGTTGGAACCTCAATGAAGTTATCTTCATCTGAGGAACTATCATCTGGGTTGAAGATATTCCCCGGGGCATTTGCCGATGTACTGGGGCCATCATAGATTTCATTCTTGTATTCAACAACAGGATTTTCTCTTTGATCTTGCTTAATAAGGGCAAGGATTTCATCCTGAGTCAAGCCACTGTTTTCCATAAGTGAACCAACATCCTGAAGGAAATTCTCCTCTTCATTTTTGTACTCCTGCCAACTGTCATTACAGTCTTCACTGCTTTCAACATCAGAGTCCGAATCTCTATTCTGATTCTCAGGTCGAATAATTCCCACCTTAGCTAATTCTGTTAGAAAATCTTTGTCAACAGACTTCTTCTTTCTTAAGGGACCTTTTCCTTTCCTGTCTACTTTCTTGATGGACTCAGGTGATTTTTCATCCACAGTCTCTGATTTACTTTTAGTTACCTCCTTTATCTTCTTGACAAATATGGCATGGGAAGAATCTTCTGAGATAATGCGCCTAGAATGGCTTACATACTTCTCCATATCACCAAACAATTCTGCTTCCATCTGAGAAACCTTAGCCTTTTGGATCTCATCTCTAGTGGAGTCAAGAGTGGCCTGGAATTTTGCACGCTTCATAAGTCGAGCCATCTGAAACTCAGCAAAGTTTTCTGACTTTTGTGGCATATCATTGATAGCAGCCCATGAGTTTTGTTTGCGAGTACCCTGAAGTTCACTAAGAATCTCATGTTTTGCATCAAGAGGCATGGTCTTAAACTCCTCACTATCAAAGTCAAATTGATGGAGGTTTGGAAGATCAGCACACTGCAAAATGCTGCTGAACGCAGCCTCTTCTTGACTCTCAGACATATTTTCTTCTTCCAATTCCTCAGAGAGAGGCGGCAACTCAAATAAATCCTTCTCTTTCTTAGTAACCTGAGGCACATGGACAGAACTAGGGCCAGGACCTGATTTTCCAAGGGCAGTGCGGACAGCTTGGCTTTTGAGGAGATTTTTGAAGAGACGTTCCCTCACTTGCCTAGCCTTATTAGTAGCCACTTCCTTCCTTATCTTGCGGGATGCCAGGGTTTGTTTCTTTAGGTAAGGTACTCCTCCATCAAACACAAAAATTGGTCGGATGCGGTAGAACAGCAACTTGCAAATACGATGGAAGAGAGTGAGCAGATGAGCGTTGGCTACAGCAGCCCCTCCTGGCCCTCTAACTCCTCGCACTGCCTGATGCAACCAAATGGAAACATCTACTCCCAGCACTTTATGCTCTAATGTCTCCAGAGGAACTGGCACACCTGCACTTTCAATGACCTTCCACAAACCCTTTACTCCCATAGCTGCTGCTTTCTATTACAGTAACAAGGCTCAATTCAGAAGAACACAGTGTGATACCAGCTGTGTTTTGGGGCAGTATAGCACCTAATTTAATTAATAAAGTGTGATATGATTTACAAAAAAATTATATATATTCGCACTTTTGCATAATTAATTGCACATTCTAGTATGTATCACTTGACTAATGCAAGTATGATTTCTTTGCTTGGAAGATCTTCTAGGTTTCAAGTGAAGGTGATGCTTCCTCAGTCCATACATATCAACCTGTGAAAAGAGTTAAGGGAAAGATTTTGAGTGAAAGCAGAGGTGTTGCATTTGCCCTGTTTGATATAATTTATAAATAATAATTAATTTATTCAAAAATTTTTAGCATGAAAATTTTGCATTTATATTCCATAATATAGTGGCAAGAAGTAGAAGTAGGTGAAGAAAGCTTCGGGAACTGTTGCTTCTATTGAAATTTAGGTGACTTAGAACTTCCTAACCATTTGTAACACCGAAATACTCGTCAATCAAAGTTCAAAGCAAGCTCCCAGCCACAATCACCACAATAGATGTGACTTACCTACTGAGGTGGAGATGTATCCCGTGTTTGTCTGTCTGTCCGTCCAAGTTGGTTGCCTCAGTCATGGTACATCACTGGACGAGGGAGGGTGTGTGTTCCTGCACTGCACTGTGGATGATCTGTGTAATAATACAAATTCATACATAAATTTCCATTGGTTTCCGGAAATTAATAACTGACAAAGATAATACAGAAATTATAAGTTGTAATGCCTCTAGACAGCAAACTTCTGCAGAATATCAACCTAACAAGGTGATAATAGGCATGGCTTCAGGAAGCACCGTTCATGCCTTTCACAGCTGCTGGTACACCATGAAGGCATCCTAGAAAATATAAGGGAAGGAAATAATGCCGATGTATGTAATATACTTAGACTTTGCCAAGGCTTTTGATAAAGTCGATCATGGCATATTGCTCCAGAAACTAAGAAACCATGGCATCAGGGGACCAGTTGGGAAATGGATACACAGTTTCCTCTTGGGAAGGACCCAGCAAGTGTCAGTCGTGGGAACTCTATCTGAACCCGGCCCAGTTCAATGCGGGGTGCCGCAAGGCTCCGTACTTGGCCCGCTCCTCTTTATCATACACGTAGCTGACATCGACAAAAACCTGGAACACTCTGAAGTCACCTCCTTTGCCGATGACACAAGAATCAGAAGAAAGGTGACAGAGGTTGGTGATGCACAAAAACTGCAGATGGATCTCAACAAAATATTAACATGGGCTGATGAAAATAATGTCACTGAATGGAGATAAGTTTGAATTGCTCAGATACGGAGATTATGAGGAAGCAATCAGTGAATTTAACTACTCTGCCAAGAACCAGATCATTGAGGAAACAAACCATGTTAAAGATCTAGGGCTATACATGAGTAAGGATGCATCCTTCACTCATCACTTCAGTAAGATCACGGATGCGGCAAGAAAGATGACTGGCTGGGTTCTAAGAACATTCAGAACACGAGAAGAAAAGTGCATGATGACCCTGTGGAAAACTATGGTCCTGCCCAGACTAGAATATTGCTGTCAGCTTTGGTCCCCTGACAAAATCCAAGACATAACCTCCCTTGAAGCCCCACAAAGGATCTTCACCAGTAGAATTGGGCGTCCAACACTTGAATTACTGGGAGAGGCTGAAACACTTGCATCTCTATTCGCTGCAGAGGAGGAGGGAGAGATATATTATCATCTATGTCTGGAAGATACTAGAGGGAAAAGCCCCAAATGTTGGGTTAGTAGTAAACCCACATCCCAGGAGAGGTCGACTGTGTTATGTACAGGAAACGCAGGGCACAACAGCAAGACTGCGATCCCTGGTGCATAACACGTTCACCCACAATGGTACCCGCTTGTTCAACTGTGTCCCAAAAGAATTCCGCAACTTGACAAACATCACAGTGGAGTGTTTCAAAGGGAGACTAGACAAGTGGCTCAGTGGGATACCAGATGAACCTCCAACACCAGGATACCCTAACTCCCATCACAACACCCTAACAACCCCAAGTCGAGGAATAGGGGTTGAGGAGGGACCTGGAGCCAGTGGAAGCCCACTTCAGCTGTGCCGTTAACAGGCAAAATTCTCCAAAGTATTCAAAGTAAAGTATATAATTTTTTTCAATAGATATTAATAGGACATAATTGTTCAGAATTAAGATATATTGTAAAAATCTTAGATAATACCTTTACTTAACAATCCCGCAATTATGCAACACTACCTTCTCATAGGAATTTTTTAACACGAACCCTTTGAGATATGAATTCATGGTGTACAATAGCAGTCATCACATATATCAGTAAATGAAGAAAATAGTTTAATTACCTTTCAGTAGACATCACTCTTCTCTTATCCTTTTCATCTCTGTTGCTCTGGATCGCTTCTCGTATCTAAGTCCTAGTCTTGCTAATTTGCCTTGATGTTGGTGTTGCTTAGAGCTGCAGTGATTCAGTTGATCCTGAATATCCTTGATGAAGTCCTGTCCTTAGGCATTTCCAGGATGAGAGTGACACTTCCAGGACACGAGTGATACTTCCAGGACACGAGAGACTTCCAGGACGAGAGAAACACTTCCAAGGCGCGAGAGACACTTCCAGGACGAGAGTAAATACACTTCCAGTACAAGAGTGAGACACTATTTCCTTATCTACTTCCCTGTGTTATTTTTCCATGGATGTGATATAGAAGGCATCACATTAATAAGTATATATATAGGGTTGTCCCTGGCAGAGTGGCAGACCAGTGTGGGGAAGGAGGAAGAAGGGATTATGTTTACCTTCCATAGACCATCTTGACTCGACAACCTCATTTAATTAGAACGCTTATATTAGCTATAGGAGCTATATTTCCGCAGTTAAATAAGGGAAATAATGTTCAGCTTCAATTATGGTGTAGTTTCCGAGTTTTCAGTATGATTGAAAGTATATGTGTAACAATTTTCATGAGGTGTTGAAATGTTCGTGAAATTTTCAAGAGTATACCCTTAGAGTTTTTTGTCGGATATAATGTTTTTTGGAATAACTCGAAAAGTATGCATATATGTAAAATGAGTATAGAATATAAAATAAAGAACAGGAAAAAGTTCGTTCTTTGGAGTTACAGTAAAGTGGAATTAAAATGTTGATATAGACGTAAGAATGGAATAATGTGCACATCTATTATTTTCACAAAACTTATATTCGTACTGTCGAGTGGATTTTTGTTTCAGATTGATTTACTTTCATTAAATAATACACTACGTAATATATTTCCTTAATAAAAACATGAATCCTTGAATATATAACCGGTATTTATCAAACACAAGAAGAAGAAGAAGAGAAAGACCCAAGAAGAAGAAGAAGCAGCTGCCAGCTGGGTCCTAGGGGGAAGTCCGAGGAACCTTCAACCTTATAACTATGGCTGGCTCATCTCAGGTAATTATAAGTCCATTAGTCATCAGCTAGTAATTAGTTAGAGATATAACACTGTGTAATGGGTAAGGAGTTAAAATGATTACCATATTTATAACCGGATATCTGCCTCAAGCTATTTTTCCACTTTATTTTTTTACTAATGATTGACCAAACTCTATGATATATAATTGATTTAACTTAATCTATAACCCTTCACGTCAATTTTCTGCATTATACCATATGAATAGATTAAAAGGCTGTCTTACGTAAGTGTTTTAGTTTTCAAGTTCGGCTTTAAGGTAATTCACGTAATTTGCTGAGTCTGCACAGTATTCAAAATACTTAAAATGATGATATTTATATATTGAAATAGGTATTCCTTTATGGTAAAGTTCTAGTTTACGCCCATACTCTCCCCTCACCCCCCCAACAAGCTTGGGGACCTGGTGGGAATGCGGAATTTCGGGTGGGGTAAATGAAATGCGTCGCAAATGCGTATTTTTTGCGTAAAGGGGGTGAAATAGTCTGCCAAAAGTCTACGGAAGTCTCACTGCTTATATGATGTTACTACAGTTAGGATAGGATAGGTTAGGTTAGGATAGGATAGGTTAGGATAGGTTAGGATAGGATAGGTTAGGTTAGGATAGGTTAGGTTAGGATAGGTTAGGATAGGATAGGTTAGGATAGGTTAGGACAGGATTGGATAGGATAGGATAGGATAGGATTGGATAGGGTAGGATAGGTTAGGAGTTGAAATGGTAGTGCTTTACGAAACCTGCAGTGAGACTTCCGTAGACTTATGGCAGACTATTTCACCCCCTTTACGCAAAAAATACGCATTTGCGACACATTTCATGTACCCCACCCGAAACCCCGCATTCCCACCAGGTCCCCAGGATAGGATAGGAGTTGAAATGATAGTGTTTTACGAAACCTGCAGTGAGACTTCCGTAGACTTTTGGCAGACTATTTCACCCCCTTTACGCAAAAAATACGCATTTGCGACGCATTTCATTTACCCCACCCGAAACCCCGCATTCCCACCAGGTCCCCAAGCTTGTTGGGGGGGTGAGGGGAGAGTATGGGCGTAAACTAGAACTTTACCTAATTTATTATCTACCGGATATCGTGTTCTGTAATGATAGCTAACTTTATACATGCGGTAAATAATCAGACATCCGGCTTTTATCTAAGTTATTCTCGACCTTCTACCTAAGTTGTTCCCGTCCACTATAATATTTTCCTGACACGTTTGAAGTTAAGACAGCAGTTTAATTAATCTTTGTGTTTATTTTCAGGGTACAGTGACTGAATATGTGGTGCGGGTTCCCAAGTAAGTAACAACATTTTATATATATATATATATATATATATATATATATATATATATATATATATATATATATATATATATATATATATATATATAAATTTTTTTTTTTTTTTTTTTTTTTTTTTTTTTTTTTTTTTTTTTTTTTTTTTTTTTCCATTAAAAGAGTACAGGTTAGATTTTGGTGCCTTATCCTGCACAGTTATTCAATATAATTTTTTTTTTACCACTATTTTATGCTTGTCAGTTCTCTTGCATCTATAATTTAGTCACAGAATCATGGTACAACTATTGATGGTGGTGGAGATAAAAAATAGATAAATAAATAAATAGATTTCCTTATGGTATTTCTCACCAACCATTCATTTGATATAAGGAAACTGGGATTCATAAAATGACAAATATACTAATCTTAAAGTATTGCAAGAAATCATGCGATATAAAAGGTAGTTCGGATAAAAATAAATAATATGTAAAAGAACAGGAAAAATCAGAGTCATGAACATAAATACAATATTTTCATAACCTTAATAATAATAATGTATACTTTATTTAGTTTTTTTTTGTGTAATACAGAAATGAAACTTGCCTAGGATTTAAGGAGGTTGTTTGTAATTACTAAATAATAACCTTCCTGATGATAATTTGATAACTTGTTTTAGAATTACCAAGAAGAAGTATCACATGATGCGGTTTCACGCGGCCTTAGGAGTGGACTTCAAGACGTGGGCGCACACCAAGATGGAACGGGAGAACAACATGAAGGAGTTTAAGGGAGCTGATGAGGAGATGCCAAGGTGAGGCTCAATTCACTTTAGTGTTGTAAGACTTGGAATGGGATGAAAATACATGGCTTAAATAGATTGTTTTTATAGATAGAGATGGATAAATTGTATCTCTAGGTGTCTTATGATAATTGCTAGTAGAAAATACTTCAATTTTAGGCCACAAATTAAGCTAATGGTTGACTTTCTGATGGTTTATAATAACAGTTAATGTTTTTCTTATAGTTTCACCTTTTTGCATTTGGAGATTTCACACTTGGCATTGTTATTCCAGCATAAATTAGTTACCAAATGCACAGTTCCACTTTACATTACATCACATGTATAATATATTTCACAATTTGCATACTTTGGATGGGATGAAATTTGTGGCTATCCCCAGACAGATTACTGCATGTTTGTCTTCTTATAATTACAGGTATGGGGCTGGGTCAGAATTTGGTCGAGAACAGAGGGAGGAAGCACGCCGCAAAAAGTACGGCATCAACGTGAAAAAATACCGGCCTGATGACCAGCCTTGGATCCTTAGTGCGGCCGGCAAGAGTGGCAAAAAGTGAGTGAGTTCGACATTCTAGAAAACCGTAATAATAAGTGTTTGATACATAAGTTATTGTATTCTGTTTGCCGATGATTCAGTTGTGATTCTGGAAGATGAGAGGCTGGTAGATGTGTTTGATAGTGTGTGTGCGCAAAGAAGGAAGTTGTGAGTGTGAATATGAACAAAAATAAGGTCATTGTGTTTAAGAGAAGTAAAAGTGAAGCAAAAGAAAATTATGATATTTCAGTAGTATTATATGTTGGCATTACTAGGAATTTTATCATCCTCATACTTAATACTTCCCTTAAAACTATTCCATCAAGCATGACATCTGATCTCATGTTTCAGGTTCAAGGGGATCAGGGAGGGAGGTGTGTCAGAAAACTCCTCCTGGTACGTGTTCATGCAGGGAAAAGATGGAGCGTTTGAGGCTTATCCAGTGGAGGAATGGTATAACTTCAAGCTCATCCAGCGGTATAAAGCCTTGAGTGCAGAGGAGGCTGAGCGGGAGTTTGAGAGGTGAGTGCTGTATTCACCTTGCATTAAAATATTCTTTGACTGCCTTTCTCAAACCAGTGTTGCTAATCATAATTTTGTAGTATACTTATATCAAAAGAAGACAGGCTTAATTGGGTTGGGTGGGTGGTAGAAATATCTATTAAATGCTACTTGTGAGAAAAGAAAACCTCTTATAAGTTTAAGGGTAATTTAATTTCCAGGGTACTATCTTGAAAGAGTCTTTGCCAATGCAATGGAAAAGGCAGACTGTAGCAGAGTTTACCAGTGGGGTTATTCTTGGTTCTCTTATATAAAGGTAAGGGTGATAAGTATCCTTGTACTAGTTTTAGAGGTATAAGTTTATTGAGAGTTGTAGGTAAAGTGTATGGGAGGGTATGGATGAATAGGATCAGGAAGGCTACAAAGGGGATGATTTCTGATGAGCATTGTGGTTTGAGAAGAACAAACAGCAACAGGCCTACTGGCCCTTATGAGGCTGTTTGTGAAGGATACAGGATACAGGATAGTAAGGGCGAGGGATTCTCCCACCAGCCACGACTGGCAAGAGAGGAAGGCCAACCATGCAATATAAAAAAAAAAATGCGTGGAATTAGATTAGACTAGACTATTACTACTGTCACTAACACTACTTCCTGGCAAGCGATGTCAGACCCCTAGCGACGTCCTTCCAAATCGAGATTTTGTAATTACGGTACATTAGAAGGAACTTGCTCAAAATTTACTACGTTGACTAATAGTGTTTTAGCTGCGGATTGGCTTCTAAATATTTGTTCCGTCTATTTTTGAATGTATTACCGTATTTTATGGCTTACAAGACGCAGCATCTTGGAGGACGCACCCTAATATTCGAGAAATTTTGAGAAAAATTTTTTTTTAAGTCATTCTCACACAAAAACAGCTTCACCATATCCATGAATTTATGTAACCTTTTCTTAAACTATCTATTGTCTCAGCACTCACCACAAATGTACAACTAGGTAATTACAACTACCATTGGTAAATACACACACACTGAAACAGTTGTTGTTGTGGTTGGGGATTTGTTGGGGCCGCGTAGGCTGTGGTACCACAATAGTCCCCGACATAAGAGTTTGTTTACATTCATCACTCGTCCGATCTTGTCCATATGGCAATACTAGTTGGTAGTTAGTAAATATACTATACATCTTTCATTGTGCCACCAGCTGGCACAATAAACAACAGACGTATGGCTCACATTTGGGATTGTGGCTTGGCTCCAGGAAGGTTTATGGTATTGGAAATACTTGTAACAAGTAAGTACTGAGGTTATATCATATAAAAGGCTGAATTGAATAGTTACTTAAGTTAACCTCATAATGTAATGACATCATACAAATCCAAGTCCCTATCGGGCGAGCCAATACAACAATATTCGTCTTGGAAGACGCACAAGTATTTTACAAGGTATTTTCCAGGAAAAAAAGTGCGTCTTGTAAGCCGTAAAATACGGTAATTGTTTTACTGTCGACGACATTGGCGGGCAGGGAGTTCCAAACGTTAACGATCCGATTGAAAAAGAAATGTTTGGCTTCGTTTGATGTGAATCTTTTACCAGTAATCTTAAAAGTATGACGTCTTCTTGTTATATTTGATCGATCAAAAGTAATGTAATCTTCTGCATTGATATTATCAAATCCTTTAATTATCTTGAACATTTCAATTAAATCCCCTTGCATCCTTCGTTTTTCTAGGCTGAATAAGTTTAATTCTTTAAGTCTTTCTTCATAAGGTTTATTTCTCAGCCTTGGAATAATTTTCGTTATTCTACGCTGGACTCTTTCCAGTTTGTCAATGTCCTTTCTGTAATATGGGAACCAAAACTGTACGCAATACTCAAGATGAGGTCGTAATAGTGAATTATGCAGTTTTAATACGACTTTTTCAAATTTATTTTTGAAAGTACGCCCAATATAGCCGACCAATCTGTTAGCAGTTTTAACTACCTCTGAGCAATGCTGACTGGATTTTAAATTGTTTGATATTGCGATTCCTAGATCTTTTTCCTTGTTCACTGCAGAAAGTAGTTTTCCATTCATTGAGTACTGAACGTGATCATTATTTCTTCCGATGTGTAGTACCTTACATTTATCAATGTTAAATTTCATTTGCCATTTATTGGCCCAAGACGTTAGTCGATCAAGGTCTAATTGTAAGACTTCTCTGTCACTTGTCGTAGTTACTTTACTGGTAATTTTCGTATCGTCAGCGAATTTTGATATTTTGCATGAGATCCCATCATCTATGTCATTAACATATATCAGGAACAAGATAGGGCCAAGTACTGAACCCTGTGGTACGCCATTTTTTACGTCTAACCATTGAGAGGATTAAGATTACTCTCTGTTTACGTTCAGAGAGCCAGTCCTGAACCCAATTGTAAATGCTACCAGAGATACCGTGAGTCTTTAGTTTAGTAAGCAATCGTTGATGGGGAACTTTATCAAAGGCCTTTTGAAAATCCAGATATATGAGGGAGTGGATGTGTGGATCAGTGTTTGCTGTGAGAAATATTTGTTGGAGTACGGATGTAATTTAGGCAATCATGGATTTAAAGACAGTGTATGACATAATTGATTGAGAAGTACTATGGAGTGTTTAGAGTTTATATTGGATTGGTAGTAGATTGTTGAATGGAGTGAAAAGTTTTGATGTAGATAGAGCAATTGTAGAGATTCTTCAAGGTTTTTGGCAGTCTGAATTTATGACCTATTGTTAGATCCTATTTTATTATGTAAGTGTTATCTACTTCTATCTCCATCTAGCAGCCTTTCACTGACTGTATATATTTGTAGTACTTCATAGTCTACATTTCCTCTCTTTTGCTAACGTTTTCTCAGTTGTCATTCTTATTATGTTCTAAATATTTGTTTCTCACTCATTGTATTCTTCGTAATTTTTTATATTCATTAAATAATTTTTTCCCATTTACATTTATCTATTTCCTCAATAAATATATTCATCTGTGACTTCCACAGTTGTTCTTGTCTCCTTTTCATTTCTTTAGTCCATTCTTGTAACACTTTCCCTTCTATCCAAGTCAGGTTTCAAATAGATGTAATGCATACATTTTTGCCATATTCCAGGAGAGACAAAATCATGAACTACTTCTCTGTTATGTATCAGAAGAAGCTTAAGAACGAGGGCGATGATGCAGGGGAAGGGGAGGAGGAGAGATCCAAGAAGAAAGATCCATCTAGTAAAAGTAAGTCTTTACCAATAATCACACCTTGTCCTTTATCTTTTCTCTTAGACTTTTTGTCCTACTTTTTATTTATTAGTTTCTTTTATGACTTAATATGTTGATAGGTGGATAGTAATTAGCATGTGTTTCTTGGTCCATGAAGGCTGTATACTGATTATCAACTATCTATGTACTCTTCTACCATCATTTTAATTGCAATTATCTGGTCCACATAGCCTTTACCTTTCTTAAATCCTTCAGTCACTTCCATCAAACTTTACGTTAATACTCCCTTACACTTTTTCTGACACGCTAAGCAAACTTATCCCTCTATAATTATTACACTTACCTTTACCATTCTTCCATTCACCTGGTATTTCTCTTGTCTCCATGCAAGGTCACACATATTTGATTCATGGATAAAAGAAATAAAAAGAATTCCAAGGGTTGTAATATAAATGTTAAAAAATACTGTAACATGTATATGCCACGTGAGTATGATATAAGTTTTTAATTTTGTCAGGTTTGATGTTGTCTGAGTTGGATGACTGGATGTCGGATGAGGGATCGGACGCAGATGAAGAGAGGGAAGATGAGGAAGAGGAAGATACCTCCAAGAAGAAGAAGAATAAGGTGCAGTCAAAGTCTAGAACAAAACAAGGTGAGTTTTATATTAAGATCAAGGTGTTAGGATGCAGTTATTGAACATTCATTATTCTTAGTTGACAGAAATAGACGTAATAGTTGAGTTGAAAAAAGCAAGTTGCAAGTGGTGAGGAGGAAGTCAACTCGACAATGCCCCAAGTATATTTATAAAGGATTCAGTTCATTATATAGTTATTCAAAATTCATTGGTAGAAAATATGGGAGTTTTCATTTTTGTCATGGCCCCTCTAATGAAGTACTATCTTATAGTGCTGAAGAGTGAAGAGTGTTGCATATTTACTAGACAAGTGCAGCCACACTATACTCTGCTCACTCCTAACTTGCATCTGGAACCTAGCGAGAGGTTTGTAACAACCCCTAGGTCCATGAGTGAGAATTATAATTACATAGCCTATCACGTGCTTCTGTACAAACTCCCGCTACAGTCTGGCTGGGCGATGTTAAAAATCTATAACCAATATAAGCTTCCAGTGAACAGACTATAGGCAGGTTCACTGTGAGGAATGGGAGTGAATGTGTTCCCCTGCCTAGATGTTGTGTCTGGCTTAACTCCTGCCTAACATGACCATCACATCCTAGCAATGATAACCTAGTACACAGTAGTGGTGGTGAGACCTGCTTCAAAACATGAGTGCTCAGTATCTATGCATTTGGACAGACTGTTTTTGTGACTTTGACCTTGGCTCATGTAATGTTAGTTTTGCTTGAAGAACTAGAAGGTTTCAAATGTGATGTAGTCTGATTGTAAGAGGCAATATTAAAAAATCAGTGAAGTAACAATAAAGTAGTAAATGTTTGGAAGAAAATTACAAGTGTTTTGATTTTCATCCAGGTGGGAAGAAGAAGAAAAACGTGGATGGAGACAGTGATGAAGACTGCTTGGAGGAGAGTGATGAATACAATGATGGTGCGGAACATGATTATATATCTAGTGATTCATCAGAGTGAGTATAATTACTTTAATACCATTTCTCTAACTGTATGATTCTTCTCTGTTGCACATATTATCTTTTAGGTTCCACTCAATGAATATATTTATTTATAATCCACTCATTTACCTCATTTAGTCCTGACATGAATTTATTTAGTCAACCTTCTGGGGATCTAAGGGACAGTGGTAGATCTATCCATTTTTTATACATCTAATAAGCGCTGAGCTAAGACGATTAATAATGTAACTGTATCTATTGTTCCCATCACTGTTTAGTTCTGATGCTGAGAATGATGAAGTGGTGAGGAAAGAGCTTGTTGGAGTGGATCAAGCAGATGCTCTCAAGAAGCTGCTCAACTCAGATGAAGAAGATGAGGAGGAGAAAGAGAAAGAGGAAGAGGAAAATGAAGAGGATAAAAAGGAGGGTGAAGACAAGGAGGAGAAAGACAAGAAAAAAAAGAAAAAGAAGAAGAAAAAAGAAAAGAAAGCTGAAGTAAAGGAAGGTAAGTTCTTAACATTGGATGAAAATTCAGATAGACATAAAATAATAAATACTACTAATAAAGAAATTTAGAACATAATTTAAGTGTACAACAAATAGTGATTATAAACAGACTTTGATTGTATCGTTTAAAAAAAAAAATCACATATGAATTAAAATTGGTTCACCTTGTCTAATATTTTGTTTCCTCAGATTCAGAAGGGAAGAGCTCAGACACCAGTGCTGATGAAGATAATACTAAGAAGAAAAAGAAGAATAAGGACTCAGACAGGTAGATTTACTTTTATTACATAACATGTTAATCATTCTCAGGACAATTGTGGCAGGTGTGTGTTGTTGTTGTGGGTCCCCCCCCCCCCCCCCCCCCCCCCCAATGATTAAATACAAAAGTTATTTCTAAGTATAGCATCCCACGGGCATCAAGTTATCAGACAAATGTATAGGGGTAGCCAGACAGTCAGACAAGTTTGATACTTTATAGTTTCAGTACATTTATGGAAGGTATGTAGTTAGATAAAAGTGGTAGGATTACATAAATATTTGATGAGGGATTAGATTTCAATGAGCATGGGAAGTTAAAAAGTTAAAAATTATGCATACTTCAGACTACCATACAAGTTGGTTTGCAAATAAGACCTAAGACAACATAAAAATCAAGATATAAGATCCAAGCATTGGAAATAATTTACCCGAGTGACACGTGTGAATAGAATTGTTGTAACTCTTAAGGCAAATATTTGATAGGGCATTGTTTTCAGTCACTCTCTCAGGACTTGGAACCTTTGTAGTGAGGTGAAAGATGAACTCCTATAACACCTAACATTTACCCAGTAGTATTGACCTGCACACATCCCTCATCTTAAACTTAAACATTCATATACAATGTGTTATTTCTACAGTAAGAAGGAGGGCGGAGAGGGTGGTGTTAAGAGGAAATTGAAGGCTAATCCAGCCGACCACGCCGCCAAGAGACAACGTGGAGATCTAGCTGGAGGAGGTGCAGGAGGCGGTACATCCTCTCCTATGGTGGCTCAAGGAAGGTGAGGACAGCAACAGTACAGTCATTGGTTGTATTATTTTTGATGCATCATTCAAGTATTCACACCATACCTTCTATACAAAAAAAAACTTAATAAGAATGATCATATAGCATTTTAATTTTTTTGTTATATAGTTTAATTTTGAACATTGTATCATGCCAATTAGATTTTAGTTGTTTATTTATATTTTGTGATTTGTTTTGTTTACCTAATTATCTTCCCCCTCCCAACCATTTCCTTTATTGCATATGATCCCTGTCTTGTGTGTCAATGTCTTGCTTTCTTTACAGTGACAGTGGAGTTACAGAGGAAGCAATCCGAAGGTACCTGATGCGTAAGCCCATGACCACCACAGAATTACTCCAGAAGTTTAAGTGCAAGAAAACTGGTCTTAGTTCTGATCAGCTGGTCCATGCCATTGCACAGATCCTCAAGCGCATCAACCCAGCTAAACAGATGGTTAAAGGCAAGATGTACCTTTCTCTGAAGCCGTAACTGCTTTCAAGTCGCATTCCTTGGAGTATAGATTTATTGAAGGTGAGATGAATTGCCTTTTCCTTCAAGGGCTGGGGACTGTATGGTAAGGCCGTTGGAGTATTGTGATAGAGGTGATTGATGGCATTCATTTTGCCAAGGGTAGAGAAATATGGATGCAGAGACCATAAAGGGATATTATCCATTTATAGACTGATAAAGAAAGTAGACTGTAATGTTCTCCATTTCAGTTTTACTTTTTAAGCTGTATTTTTCTAGTTCATCATGCAATTAATGTAGAATTCATATAGGATGGAACTTTTGTATTCAGAACATAATCTTACTGGAAATTCTGAGATTTTTGTATACTACAGACTAAACTTATTGGACTATATACTATATTTTTTTTAGATCTTTCTTGTGAATTAGTATTATAACATTTTTCCAAGTTTTGGATTAGAAAAGGTTTGCAAGAATTTCATTAAAAAAATCCTGCAAGTTTGTCTAGTAGAAAATTGGCTGCATCCTTGATTAAGCCAATTGATAAGCCATGTGCACCACCACCTTTACCTCGGGTTATTCCTTCGTGTTTTTTATTTCACTCGTTTATGCATGGTACTTCAATTTTCAGTTTCCATGCTGGCGTCTTTGGTTTGCATATCATTACTGCCATACAATTTTCTGTAGAATTCCTCCACCACCTTGATCACTTCATCTCTATTACTTGTAATCTGACCTTGTTCATCTTTAATAGTAATTTTTTTTTCTGCCAATGGCTCACCTTCATACTTGTACTTTTGTATAGAGTTTCCTCAATCATTTTCATGTACTTTCTAATATCAATATTTTTACTCCAGTTTATGGTTGTAGACAGTTCAACCAATTCTATTTTGTCTTGTAGTTTTTTTATTACCGTCCTACTGCACTTTCTTGAGATCTTTAGTAATGAGTTTTCTGTGGCTTTCTTCAAGTGCCTTCCCACCTACTTCTAGTGCGGATTCTAAGACTACTTTAGGTTGTTATTCAAACTGTTTCCCTTCTTCTTATCTTCTAGTTGTATTTGTTCTGGATTTTAATCACACACCTTTTACTGTTGAGATATTTGAACTCTACTGATTAATCTCGTGGTCACTTGGCTTTGATTTATTTAATACTACCAGATTCTTTGCTTAGTCAATTTCATTCGTATGGAAATCCGATAAACCAGATGTTCGTGATAATTCATTGAGGCATATACTCTCTGAAGCAAACATTGGGATGAGGCCTATTACACATTTTCTTCCATAGAGGCACATGTGCGGCAGAATCTGTAGTGGTATGTATACATGAAATTGTTTAGTTCATAATAAATATACAGTCAGAATGAGCAATGGCACAAGTCAAACGCATCAACTGTGACAGCACAAGTAGGTTGAGATAGGCAGTCTGCAACCACATTGTTGTCTCCGCGAATGTAATTTACAGATGTTACATACTCCGATATATGCCTCAATGAATTATCATGAACCTCTGGTTTATCGGATTTCCATACGAATGAAATTGACTAAGTAAAGAATCTGGTAGTATTAAATATCTCAACAGTAAAAGGTGTGTGATTAAAATCCAGAAGAAATAAAACTACAAATCTAATCCCATCTAGTGCAATTTATATCTAGAGGCAAAAATTCTCTCGCCTGCCTATTAAAGCACCGAAGAATAGTTAAACAAACATTTCATTGTCTGGTATGTATATTTTACAATTAGATTATTCTCAAATTAGGTAACATTAAATCAGGCTACACTTACTATGTAAATTTTACATGAAGTGATTTCTTAAAATTGCCCAAGTATACATAACTTTTTTCCCACAAATTACATACATATACTAAAAATATACGCTGAAATTATCTTCAGCATACTTTGCCTGACTGACAATGCTTTCAAAACCAATTTTGTCCAAAATATTAATATTATTATTTTATTATTATGTACTGCTATAAAGGAAGTGCCATTCTGTCTACCTGCCAAAAATGTATAATCTACAATATTTAAAACTAAATACTATCAAGTTACATGAATATTGTGTACAGGTGTTAAAAAATAATGAAAAATATGTATCCAGTTCAGTAACATTTCCAAAAACACATGACATTTATTTCACACTTTAATGTAATGTTTGTTTATTTCATGTGCATCTTCATTTGAGCATTTTAGTGCAAATGAACCATCAAGCAAAGGTGGAATAGAACGGATATGGAGAACACATGCTAGTGATTATCTGTATATCTTTAGCCTGTTCGTGCAATTTTCCATGAGCCACAGAGAATGTTCTGTGCATTCAGCTCAGCTCGGACACTTGCCTTCAGAGATTAATTTTGCATGCCGTGTTTTGCTCATTCGGTTCATTTGCAGTAAATGTTCAAATGAAGATGCACTCAAAGACTGTAATCACAATACCACAAAAATTAAATGACAGCACTAGATCAAGTCCTGTGTACAAAAATTATTTACGTCTAGTTGGTTCTGATGCTGTGGGAGGAGGTGGTGGTCCCCTTTTTTCTAGCTCCTCCATATATGCCATTAGAATTTTTGACCTCTCATCAGGCTGACACTCTAGTACCAGATAACGACGATCTTTGCGCAAAACTTCCACAATATCACGCATGTGCTGCTCTCCTTCACTGCACAGCTTCAGAGAGCGATGTGTGATGCTTTTGGTTTCCTGTGAAAACAAAGTAATTAATATCATAGATAAACAAATGGACACAAGAAGTAAGTAAGACTCAGCATACCTCAACATCTGCATATTCTATTTTTGCTGTTAAAATTCTTTGCAGAGTACACTGAAATCTATCCAACTGTGTTCCCTGCAAATATCCCTTTAAAAGGCAGGTTAGGCCAAGGCATTTAGGACTCGGGGAGACATTACTCTCTCCTCACGCTCTGCACCAGGATTAAACTCACAACCTTTCAGCAGCCAAAAAGGAACTCCTACGGAGGAACTACGCAAATTGATATTCAATTTGCAGAATGCTACTGCAAACTAAACCATTACCACCAGGAAAATATTATGGACATGTTTTTTGCAGTGCATTCAATAGAATCAAGGGAAAGAAAATAAAATTATTCTGCTATTAATGGAAAAGAAAAACAGCCTAAGTCAACAATACTCACTTTTAAGAGTTCTCTGAAGTCAGCTTTAGCTGCTACTAACTTGTCCTTCAGGTATTCTCGGAACTCCCTCTCACATTTCTTGTCTGATGATGAAAATTTGGTATAGCGCGGATCATCTTTTAATTCCTTTTTCAGATCTTTCCAATTTGAGTCCAAGTGCAGGTCAGGCAGTTCTTCCAACAGCTCTCTAAAGTTTTTTTTTTTAATATTAGAAAAGGAAAATTCATTTGAAACCATGGCGACTGTAAGTCATGGGTAGCTAATTCCTATTGATGTTTAAGATTGTAGAATACATGAATTAACTCTTTCTTTCATTTGTGTCATCCACTTTGATAATATTGCATTTAACACTCATTTCACATTATTTCATATAAAAGGGGAATGTGGATATTACTTCAACAAAGGGGGTTTTGTTATCTACTACAAACTATAAATTACCTGAATTTCTCTCTCTTCCTCTTGGTTAGGTTTTCAACATGACTGTTAAATAACTTTTCTTTCTCCTCCCGTTCTAAGGCCCCAGCAGATTCCCATCTTGAGTCCTTCTTTAAAGACTTCTTGGCTTCTTTCCAAGTGTAATCAGTACTGCGAACCTGGAAGAAAAATAAAAGCATTAAGCCCTCCTCCTAAAGGGTAACCAAGACATGGCACACCAGGATTCATAGAGAAATTACTTTACTTCCCTGTGTGCCTTATTTTTTTGTTTTTAGTTGGGAAATATACAGGGGGAGGAGCTTCCAAGACTAGATGATCAGTGAACAATAATTTAATTTATACTTACCAGGTCTGCTAATAATGCATTAAAATTGTGCACAGCTTCATCATGCTTGTGTTGCATGCGCTCTTTGTCACGGTCACGGAGATGCCCGGCTAATGCCCTCTGAACCTCCTCTTCTCTCTTCCTCAAAGACTCTTCAATCCTTCTCTGTCTTTCACGTTCTTCCTCTTCTGCTGCTTCATTTGCTTCTCCATCTTCACGTTCCTCATCAGGACCGTCACTCCCTGTGTCTTCACCCTGGAAAATGGAAGTCATGATTAGCTGGGAACATCATACATATAAACTATTTCATTATGTAGAGTTGGTAAAAATATTGAAATGATACATGCAAATATATGTAAAGTGGACACAAAATTAAACATAGCATTTAAGTATTCAATCAATTAATGCAAATCAGTCACTAGTATTTCTTTTTTTATATCAATATTTAAATCATCGCACAAAAATAAAGAAATATAAAAAATACGACAAAATGCATACCATGCTTGACAATTTGACTCCCCTAACCTCACTCTTGTGGTTTTCCTCTACATCTTCTCCTTCTTCAGGGATTGTATCAAACTCTTCTCTTTCTTTATCTTTGTCTTTCTCTTTTTCCTTTTCTTTCTTCTCCTCACGATCTCTTTCTTTTTCCTTTTCTTTCTCTCTTTCTTTTTCCTTCTTTTCTTTCTTTTTCTCTTTACGGTCAGCTCTCTCCCTTTCCTTGCTGCGGTCCCGAGACTCTCTACTTCTTCTCTCTCTTTCTTTGTCTCCACGCTCCCTCTCTCTCTCCCTTTCCACGCGATCTCTATCCCGATCCGTTCGTTCTCTATCCCTTTCCCTTTCCCTGTCCCTCTCCCTTTCACGGTCACGATCCCTGGTCCGGGATCTCTCTCGGGAACGCCTTCGTTCTTCCTTGATCTGGTGGAGAGAAACATATTATAATAACCTTCAATCTAATACCTTAATTTACACAAAGAAAAACCTAAAGGGTACTTACACTGAAAAGGAGAGGGAGAGAGAGAGAGAGATACTGAAGAGGATTATGAATAGGAGGAATGCAAGTATGGAAGCTAAAATGGGTATAAAAAATAGTATTATTCTTTCACTGACATACTTAGACATGAATGAGGAATGTAACAGTAGTAGAGAATAGTGCAGTGGAGAGAAGTTACATAAGAGGAGCATATGGTATGTCAAGATGAGATGGAAAGAGCAATGTGAATATGTATGGGAATAGATTGTGGAGTGGTTGAACGGATAAAGCATGTGAGAAAATGACAGCCCCAAAAAAGTAGGCTTATGCAAGTTCCTGCTTGGTTTAATATGATGCTGTCTCTCTCTATGTAACATTTTAAAATGTGAACCCACCTTGATCATATAGTCCCTGAACCAGTCTTCACGCTGCACCCCAGACTCCACCAATTTGTATCTGGGGTCACCATCCACTTTGCGCTTCACGTCTGACCACCGACTGTAGCGATCAATGTCGGCTTCT
Organism: Cancer borealis; assembly: GCA_036785275.1. Taxonomy (NCBI): domain Eukaryota; kingdom Metazoa; phylum Arthropoda; class Malacostraca; order Decapoda; family Cancridae; genus Cancer; species Cancer borealis. The sequence goes on along the minus strand of JAXIVD010000347.1, from coordinate 121,590 downwards.
TTCAACATTGTGAAGAAGTCCTTCTTTATCTAATTAGGAAGAAAAAGTAATTTATTACTAATTGACATCAACCCACAATAATACCTGAAAAAAAAACCTATACAATTCATCCACCTGGAAATGAAGTTAGTTTACTGTCTCCACCTAGAGCTTGCTAACCTATATCCTGCAAGAAAGAAAGGTTACGTTAAGGGAATGTCCATATCTGTAAGGAAAAGGGGTTTAAGTGATGAAGAAACAAAGGTAAGATGGAAACCATCAAATTTCCCTAACAACTGAAGTATGATACAGAAATTCACATGAAAAATGTTTCTTCATTCTGTGAGAATCTTTGAACTTTTCCATGACTTTTCAATTCTTTGAGTAATACATAGGAAAGTTTTGTTCACTGAGAAGTAATATGCTGTCTTCATGCATATAATCATTACAATAAGGTAACTCATATATTCATATTCTAATCTCGATGGGTCGGGGTTACAAACATGACTAACTTTCAATGCTTGGTAAAAAGAACAATCACCTTACATCAATGTCCATAAAATAGTAAACAATTGACATTCCTGAATATTAATGTCTATAAACTCTATGACATAATATTTCAAGAAGGCAGTCAGCACTGAAAATTAATCAGTTTGAATTACTTAAATGGACTGACTACATAATACAATTAGATAAAAATATCTGCTTGAGTAACTAAACAAGTCACTTTATAATTCTCCAATATATCCTACCAGCAACTACAGTTTACTGATTCTCATAAACTTAAAATGTAGGAGCAGGTTATTTTATAAGTTACTGGTACATTTCCAGAAAAAAATCCATATTCTACAAGGATATTTCCATGTATCTTAACTCAAACTATATTTTGATCTTTAAGAAATCTTGATATTATACTAAATTGGTAATGGTCGATAAATAACTGATCATGAATGCAAAATTAACTGGTAGTACTGATTGACTGTGGTAGTATCAATTGACTGAGAAAAACGTAGCAAGAGATGGCTCAGTACCAAACGTTACATGCGCTTGACTTTATCCCGCTCTGGGGCAGAGAATAAATAGAGAGGGTGGTGATGGTGGTAGGAGTGGAGGTGGAGGGCGACTCTCGACCATGGGGGCCACCCGGACCTTCCAGCCAGCACCGGCAGCGACAAGAGGCTGCAATGCGCGACCCAACATCAACAATTGTTCTTGCTAAAGTGGTAAGTAAGCCCACTCAGCTGTACTTGTGGGCTCACTCACACTGCCATGTAATGACTGCATCTGAGGCCTCAGCAAGATCACCACCACACCAACTGCTTCCTCCATTCTTATGAGTGATGCGTTGTGGTAAATATATTTATAGCCAAACACTTTTATTCATCCTTTTAGCATTTAAGATATGATTTGTTGACTTGTCTAATAATTCAATCATGCAATGAATGGCTGATTGTTGTTTTCATTAATTTAAATAAATAAATAAACAAATATATATATATATATATATATATATATATATATATATATATATATATATATATATATATATATATATATATATATAAAGCCTCTGGAGATATGGCAACAGAACTGATCTTCAAGTTCAAATTATTAATTGTTTCTTTTCTTTTCTATGAAGTGGCACAAAGCAATTAAGAAAGAAAGCTTTCAATTTCAAACATTCTAAGAATACATTTTGGGTAATCTTCATCTGAGAAAAATGTACCGTCAAATCCAATAGATCACTAGTGAGATGATGCCAGGCATGCAAACAGTGCCAGAGCTACAATGTTTTAGGTTACAGATCCTGTGGGTTAAATACCAAACAGATATGTTCCCACTAATTTTTTTTCCCAATCACTAGAAGGAATTAAATATTTTTAAAAATAAACAATTATCCATGAAACAAGTCACTATGACAAATCACAACATTCAAACATATGCCAGGCTTGAAGTTCACCAAAAAAGATTGTGAGAATGAGATCACAAGTACAACTGTTTGTGCATGATAACAAACCAATATATAATAAGAAAACAGAACATTGCAATACTTGACAAATTGACAACTCTAACAACTAACCATAAATCAGTGGTGAAGCAAATGAAGTCATAGAACCTGCCTGGCACTGACTATGTTGGAAATGACGGGGCGACATCCAACTGTACGTGTATATTTATGTACATTTAATATAGTATGGGGGGTTTTACGGGGTATTATAAACGGGTCTGGAACGCATCCCTATTTATCCCATTGAAATAATACATCAATACAAGATTGGGTGTAACACAACAGTAAATTGAGGAAAGAGTATACAGATAGATAGAGAAGTTTTCCACCCACAATGCTTCTTAAGTAGGAACATGTTTAGTTAGTCATGCTAGCCTTTCATAAAATTTATTATGCAAAGAAGAGATTATCTTCATTGCATTATGCTGAAGTGTTTCGGACTTTACTATATTCTTTGCCTGGTGAGGCAACAAAAATTGCACACACCTTGCAGTAGGTCATTACATCAAAAGTTACCATTTTGCATGGTATAATTTTGAAATTAATTCATAATAAAATCATCAAACTTGGTATTTAATGACAAAAATATACCTGCTACTATTTAACCCATGAATGCATAAAGCATGAAGCAAACAATGTGATGTTAGAGATTGACATGAAAATTTTGTACACCTGAGATCCTTAAAAATCAATCATGTGCCACAAATAGTAGAGGGTCACGCACATATATATACGTATATATGTATGTACAGTATGTATGTGTATACACATATAATATATATATATATATATATATATATATATATATATATATATATATATATATATATATATATATATATATTATCTACAGATCAACAGCTGAAAATTTCCTAGTTTTCAAAGGGCAATGCTAAAAGAGGATGTTTTTCAAGACTGACATTTACCTAACTTACAACTACAGCACATGTGCATATATTATGCATATACACACACAAGATATTATGAATCATAATAACCTGAAAAGGCATTATACATTTCCCTGGAAAAATAATAATTTATTTATCTGAAACCTAAAATATAAACTTAAGCAAATATTAAATCATATTATGTTATATATATATATATATATATATATATATATATATATATATATATATATATATATATATATATATATATAATTATATATATAATTATATATATAATTATATATATAATTATATATATATTATATATATATATATATATATATATATATATATATATACTTATATATATATGCCACAATTAATAAAAAATTTCTGAAAATGAATATTTTTTATGAAAATGTTAAAGCCAGCTTTCAAAAATATTATCACCGATGAATTTACTAAAAACTAAATTACTTTTAATTCTGAAAATAAAAATTTTCCACATTTTAACAATGATAAATACCCTTTGTTACCTGCATTAATCAAGTATGTAGTTATAATTTCTTATACTTGTGATGATATTGATTTTTATCATGTATTCAAAATACTATGTTTTTAATAACATGTGGTATCACTCGTATACCTATAACAACCTAGCGACCTTTATCTATGTAGTCCCAGTAGAATCCCCACTCATGCCATGGTGATCTTTCTGCCACTTCAGGCACAACAAAACTCATTGTAAAGTCAGATGAAAAGGAAAGTGAGAAAAAATTTCCCTTGAGAAACATTAATATACCTGCACAAATATGAATGTTGGTCTGATGGACATAAGTCAGAAAAAAAATTCCCTTATTATTACTTTACTAAATAAATAATGTGAAGCTGGTCCGCAAATGGATTGTTTCCTTCATTCCCATTTAAGCTCCTAAGTCTTTGCAAGATGAGTGCAGCTGAAGAATTCAAGAAGCATTGATGTTGTAGTAAAAGGTGAGAGCATATAGATTCATGTTATACCAGTCTAGCATAGAGTACAGACAGTAGTGATGGAGATGACCATTTACTGCTGAGATGAGTTTGATTTCCGCTGACAGTCATGGTTAGTTTCTCTCTCTTGGCAGTATTCATGATGTTTGTGTACTCTCACTTTTCACAACAGCATTATAGAATCTTGCTGTCTACTCTACATCATTATACTTAAAACCATGAGGAGTATCAGGGCTACCAATGGGGTTGGCTTTATTACTGCAAACAGTTATTGTACTCTCATAAGTTAAAACTGCTTTATGTGGCAATTCTAATCATATTTCCTAAGGTATACAAGTTTTAAAGCAACCAATGTGACAATATTATTTATATTTTCTTGATTTCTTAGTGTCAAGCTAATTTTTGTTGCTTGTCTTGTAGATTTCTAGAGCTGCTAAGATATCTAGGTGCTGTGGGTGTCATTTTGCTCAAGGCTAAAGAACTGACAGATAAGTGAACAACCCATGGATACAACAGTTGTCAAAGCTAGGTGGTGTGTGTGCAACTTGACTTCTTGCTTCACTTAAGCCTTGTAATGCATCTCCAGGAACCTCAACTGGTGGAGTGCTCTTGGTGGGTGTTGGGTGTCTTGGATGAAGCAAACCCTACCTAACATCAACTCAAATAAAACTACCTGTGGACTTTACTAATATGTTCCATCCTATGAGAACATTTCATACCACCAAAGGAAATGTGCACTCAAATATATGCACCTGACTGACCTATCACCAGCTACACTACACACACAAACAGTCCAATCTCTATTTTTCACACCTGCGACCCAATTTTTTTTGGATCATTAATAAAGCTTATCTTTCTCAGAGCATTCCACTACCACAGCCCCACTGACAATAAACTTATCAATGAACACCACAACGGTGAACATGACTAACATTAAGACGGCTACGCACAATGACAACCATCACGCACACCTGTCACCAATGTAATTATGAAATGGTGCAAAAATGTTAAGTGCCATAGTGTGTCAACATTCATTTTTAACGAACACAAATCTTTAGAATAAATTTATGAGGAAATTTAGAAAGTTACTATTTCCTAACTGTCTTATATAAAAGGTGATTAAAGGAGCTGAGAGTGAAGAACTGACATACCTCTCATAAGGATTCTAGCTAGTTAGTTATTTATGATAATTTTGTTCTTTATATACAACCAGCCATTTCCTATACATGCAAGGTGACACTGAAGAAAAAATCTGAACGATGAAATCCAATTTGATGGAATTAAAATATCAAACTAAATAAAATGAATGGTCTGACAAAAATCATATCTTACTTCACACACACCTTTTACTTATTCACACATCTATTGTTATTTTCCTTTATACAGATTTTGTTAAATTTTCATATATACAGAAATGTATATGCAATGTATACTTCCTGCATATCTACACTTTATATTTCAACACCTCAGGACTCTTGCCCCGCACACCACACTGCTTCAACTCACTTTGTACCTGACATACCCTTTGCCTTTCTCAATACTTAAGCCCCTGTGACTAGAAACTGACTAACACTTATCTATTCTACTATTACTCTTCCCATAAACTTTATGTCTTCTGCTTCATACCTAAACACAAAATAATTCTCTCCTCCATCCTTTCCAAGTGATAAGTGTTCAGTACCCCTTCTGCCTTCAACAAACTTCACTGGTTTCCACACATCTCCCTGACTAGAAATTTATCACAATCACATCCTCTCACTACAGTTCATATTCCCAAACAAGAAGGGACCATTTGATTCCAACTTATTATTCGTTATTGTCGTTTTGTTACTTTATAATTTTTCTCGCTGCTTCTTCCCTTGCATTTTCAAGATATGGCAAGTTTGTAAAATGCAAATAAATGACAAAGTTAAGAAAACTAAAAAAATAAATAAATAAATAAATTTAGGAATTATTAAGATTAAGCGGTGATATTAAGAGATTGGACTGCAGTGTACACCAATCAATCTACACCTCAAACAGATGCCACTAACTGTCTTACTGCTTCAGCTATCATATTGGCACCACAGTTCATTGCTTTACTAATCAAGAAACTAAAGAATCCCTAAAGCCAAGGAACTACAAGCCATAGAACTCTGCAAAGGTGGTGAAAACTAGCTCCTCACTGGGTGGTTGGATTGTCACAAGTAATATGGAAAGTTACAACTATTGTGGAAAAGAAATGAGCACTCGACCAGTGAGCTTTCTGGACCCCTTTAGATGACTTGAAAGTAATGTGTATTGAAGCTTGAATATCATGATCAATTAACTTGCTGAGAAAGATGAACTTCATAAGTGTAATTACTGCATGAATGTTAAGTGAAGCTGTCAATAACTATAAGTTCGTGGTATTGGTGAACACTGATTCTCGTGTTTTTGTGTTTCCCATTCTTCACATCCACAAACACACATGTACACACACACTGTATCTCCCAAAAAGAATTCTATATAAAAATTATAATATTCAAATAAAATCCAAATTCAAATAGATATAAGTTCCATCATTCAGGGGATTGATTGTCTATTATTTGGATTTCCCGTTTTTATAACTATCACTTCATTTATCTTTGACAAACTTCTCTAACATGAAGGTAATGCTATGTGGCTTAACAACACAACTGTCTCACACAAGGAGGCTGAGTCCACATGCACACACATCATTTCTATCCAAAAGTTTTATAACACTAATCATACATGAGAGGGAGATAAGCGTCCTGAGTGATGGCATTAAGCAAGTTAACTGTTTCCCCTCATGATAAAATTGAAATACTAAATAAAATATATGCAATGCAATAAATTACTTGCATCATTCAGATATTTCATTATTTAAGATTGGTGCTTGGGAGACTCAACTGTGTGTGTGTGTGTGTGCGTGTGTGTGTGTGTGTGTGTGTGTGTGTGTGTGTGTGTGTGTGTGTGTGTGTGTGTGTGTGTGTGTGTGTGTGTGTGTGTGTGTGTGTGTTGGTGTGTTCTGCTCATAGTTCAATACCTTATCTCTAAGCATTAATCAAATTTGATATAACCAAAAATGTATGGGATACAAATTACTAATGATAGTTTCAGAAATAGGTTAGAAAATATTTGGAAGCAATAAAAAAGCATACATTATGTGGATGGTGCAAGGTTATGCACAAGGAACCTTTCATCGTTCTACCTCAATCCGAGCAAAATACTTAACCTGTCATTTAAAGTATAAGAACCTGTGAGTCATTGTGGCATTGACCTGTCTACGTCCAAGGTTGAAGCATTGGAAAGTGCTGGACAATGAGCATTGATGGGCATCAGTGGGAGTGTGAAAACTTAAGTTTCAAGATTCCTGCAGAAAGTATATGTATTAGAAATGTATATAGATTGAACACTAAATTTCCATTTTTCTTTCTTCTTCACTGCAATGGACTAGTTTCCAGAAATATGATGCAAAATTAAATCGTATTTAATTATCTTATAGCACAATTTTCAATGAGAAGCACTAGTCAATTAAAACTGATGCATTAAATGAAGTATTTCAACAAGTCTTTCCCTCTTAAAGAGTATTAATAAAGAATAGACATTTTAAATGAGTTGACTTCTTTAAATGAAAATTTCTGGGACTAGGCAAATCATTTTTCTCAAGTGTTTAGTAATAACAATTATAAATCCTGAGGAGAGGAGTAAAGATTGCAGCCATTATATCAATATATCATAGGCAACCACTGATATAAAGCTGCAATAAAGGATGCAATTGTATGTATTTTTCTGTTGCCTCTGTTCTTTTCCAATAAAACATCTGAAAAATCTAATTTCATCCACTTGACTAAAATTAAAGGAAATATTGATTCTTGACATAAGCATAAATGCTTGTAGCTGATAATTCTTCACAAAGCATCAAAGCTTTCATACAATCATATTCAACTCAACATCAAGTGAGTCTCTTCTAACAAATATTCACTGTATCTTGAGCATGGTTAGATTCAGCAGTTTTCATGCATAGATCTGAAACAATGACTAGTCACTACACCTTGCCTTGAAGTTCTGGCCCGAAACAGACAAGCCCTCAGGATGTTCTTACCTAAAACCATCCAGAACCTGCCTAGGGCTGCAAAACTGTGCTCCAAGCTTATTTCCTTCTTGTTTATAACTTCCACTGCATAAAGCAATACTCTGTACACAAGCTTTCTATTACAGAATATCTTAGTAGTTCCCAAATATATCAATAAATTCATATTCCAGGCACAAAAATATGCAATGTGTAAAATAATATATACTTATGAGTTACACTGAATGTCATGTCCAAATATTACTTCACAAATTTCAATAATATTTCTGCATGATTTATTAAATGATCAAGTGCCAATCAAGAGAAACATTTAATTCTGAAATAAGTATATTCATGTCTTCTAAAGCTTCTGCACACACACATAGATCAATTCAATTTATAAAAATCATTCTTTATGAATTACTCAAACCCAAGAATTAAATGATCAAAGACACTGCCAAACAATGTGTATTTAGTTTTCTTGATTCAAATGTACAAGATCAAATTATCAGAACTCTGGAGGAAATTGACTTGCTAAATAAAATAATAAAAAACAATAATAATAATAAATCCCCATCTTAAGCAGCAAAAATCACATGATAATATTCAGGATAACTTCCAAATTAATATATATTCAAATCATCTTTAAAATACCACACAGGTAGGTAATTATAAATGTAATTATTCCCATGAATGTTTAATTATCACATTCCAATAAGACTTCTCAATAACCATGAGAAATTAAAACAATCAGAATCTGTAGAATAAATAAATTAACCACACAGCAGGATGATTATAAATAAGTCATGCCAATGAAGCAATTTCCCCAAGTGACTAAAGAATCTATGTGTGTGCGCGCCCCTCCCCCAGAGCCACCCTTAGTCTGAAAGGACAGTGAGCTTACCTGTTCACGCTTGGCCACTTTCTCTTCTTTCTCTCGGCGCCGCACCTCCAACAGGAACTCGTCAAACAGGCTCTCCCTCTCTCGCATTTTCTCAATGTTGCGGAAACGATCGTCCTTGCTGTACTTGGCCGCAAAGTCGCTGAAAGATGATTTACCGTTCAGTCCGGCTTCTTCCAACAGTTTGCGGAACTCCTCCTTGCGCTCCTTCAGCTTGTTCCTCTTCTCGCGGCGCTCCTCCTCAGCACGCTCCTTCACATACCTGCAGAGGAACATTGACGTACAATTAATTTTCAACTTATTTTGAGACAGTGTATGAAGATGAAGTGAAGGTTAAACATATTTAGAAGGGAAGAGATTAAGATGCTAGAAGCTTACCAAAGAGATGCACAAAAAATCTACATAATAATTAATAATACTATAAGTACAACAATTGATACATACTTTTCAAACACCTGCTTCCTCTCCCGGGACGTGAGCAGAAGATAGCGAGAATCAAACACTATCTTGGACAGCTCCTTCTCCCATGAACTGAATGCAGAAACCTGGAAAAACATTTCATAGTTTATGTCTGATTATTAAATGGGACAAAACTAGTCACAGTCTGTTACTTGGATATCACCACTTGTAAAATGACTCTCCTATAAGATGCAACATTACATATATATGCATGTATACAAAAGGATGTCAAACTACAGCATAATTATTTTAATAAATGAGACAGTACAACTAACCCCTTTCTCTGCCAGAAGGTCACGGAACTGTTTCATGCGAATCTCCAGTGGAACAATAGCACGCTCTCGGGCTGCCTTCACCTCGGCCTCTATGGCAGCCTCTTTCCCTATGTCAATCCTCTTCACTTCCTCCTTCACATGCTGAAACAAACAAAATAATATTCATAATTGCATTCTAATTGTGTAGTGCATCACTGGTGCCTCAGCTTATACGGGCGGATAATATGAGAAATAATATCACTAGGCAGTCTTATTCTTGTGCATAATAAAGCTATCTATTTGTTATCTATATACCAGGCTGTTATCTGCCTAATGGAGGTAGCCAAGATATGGATAATAAAGCAAAATTTATTAAACAAACACTTAGAAAGGTAGGGAGCAAGTTTGGTAGAGGTTAGAAATGAATGAATTGATGACGGCTCATGAGGCTGACAAACTATATCAATGTGTTCTATACCATGTTAAGGGTGTGGCTACAGTTTACACTGTTGTGGCTTGCTGAAGGCTTCACCAGAACCACTTCAATGATGAAAAGTATATATAAACTTTGAATAGATCAAAGCAGAAAGCAGAAAGATATCTTTATTATGCATCAGAATGAATGTTGTATGCAATGGAATGATATTAATTGCTTGGTTACTATAGAACTCAACAATTCAAACAAGTCAGGTAGTTGTAGGTGTTGTTCTTACACTGAGGATGGTTGAGGCAGTAGTTGCAGGTGCTACGGGTGTTTCAGTCCTGGGCTTCTTGGACACAGGTTCATCCTTGGAGGGTTCCTCAGCTTTGTTCTTCAATCCCACTACTTCAGCAGGGGGCGTGGTGACCATTTTTTCAACATCTGCCCGTTCCACTAAATCTGGAGGCTTCTCCCAAACCGATGTTCTGTAAGGAAAACACAGAACGACTTACATGCAGAACTATCAATCTATCTATATACTAGACTGGCAAGACAAGGCAAGCCAGAGTTCATGGAGACATTACATACACCCACACATACACACACACTTACTTTGTCGTAGGGTTGTAGAAGAACACCCTTCCATCGCCGGTCCACACCACACACCACGGGGTGCCTGAGACTGGCTGTGATGACACAGGTCGACTCAGATCCTGTTGAGACTTTTGGTCTTCCATTTCTCCATCCTGTAGAAGTTTCAAAAGATAAGTACACAAACTTCAAGCAGGAAGGAAAAGTGGGGTTGATAGACAGAGATGGAAAAGCTTCACCAGGCAAGATGTAGATACAATTTTCAAGGATAATATAATAGGTTGAATATGAAATTTCTATAATATTCCATAATTTGGCCTTTTTAATTTAGCCCTATGATGGGGGCTGCAAGAATACCACCGTATTCCCTGTGGATCATAAGAGGTGACAAAAAGGGACTGAGTGAAGGGTTTGGAAAGCCCCTCCTCTGTATATTCTCTCTTTATAAAATGATTCAATGTATATCTGCATTGTAACTAATCAATGTGAGTGCAGTAATAGTTCAACATACTTTTGAGTCATCATTGTCCACTTCCATTGAGGTCTGCTTGTCATCAGGGGAGGCTGAGTCATCTCCATTCACCTTGGTGGTGGTGCCCTCTTGGGAGTTCTCAGTCTCGGTGCCAGGTGCTCCCGGACCAGTGCTTACTGACAGACTGATGCCTTGAGCTATGGCTAATCTTGCAGCTGTGGAAAATTTATACTTGTTAAGAAGTGAAGTGAAAGAGTAAAAGTATTTGGGAACAGATGAAAGGAAGGTGTGTCATAAGATCACTTGCAAGGGTTATGAGAGGAAGAAATGTGTTCATGGAGGTAAAGAGAGGTTTAAGGAACAGTATTCTGCCAACATTGAAGTATGGATCAGAGACTTAGACATGGAATACGGCATTTGTATTTACTCCATTTTTTTCAGCACTTTCCTTTCTTGGATGTCAAAAGTAACATCCAACAGCCTACAATATATAATAATGTAACAACATTTGGTTATAGTTTATGTAGGATTAAAACCTTATAGTATTACTGTTGTACTTGTGTGACAAGGTTCACTTACCCTCTAGATCCTTCATAGCTTGAGGCTTGTCCCAAACACTTTCTTGTGTCTTGGAATTGTAATAATAATTCTTTCCATTAGGAGCCTTGTGCTCGGTCCAGCAGGCAGCCTGTGCTACTAACTCCGGGTCTAAGTTAGAGTCATCAATAGAGGATGAAGGTGCTCCTTGGGTGACAACTGTGGTGCTGCTTGCCACCACCACAGCACTGGTCACTGTACTCACTGTACTGTCACTCACACCACCATTACTACTGCTGAGGCCTGATGTGTTGCTGCTCCCCTGTTGGACAAGCACAAAGGATTCATTACTAAACACTATAATAGATGGTGCTCAAGTTAATTTTACTCAACTTTAATGAAGAGTTGAACTAATTCACATTAAGTAAGGGTTTTGCACAAACTAACACAAGTGATACATTCTGTATTGTGTTTGAACTTTGTTCAAACACATTGAATAAAATCAACTGCAAACTACAATGATTAAGCATGAAAAAGCATTGCAAGAGGTACTAATAACCTGCACCACCACCATCCAACACTTACTTCAGGTCCTGACAACGGTTCTGAGTCATGCTGCTGCTGCTGTGATCCTGGCTGCTGCTGCTGCTGAGGGGGCTGTTGTTGCTGCTGCTGCTGCTGTGGAGGTTGTTGTTGCTGCTGCTGTTGCTGCTGCTGTTGTTGCTGTTGTTGCTGCTGCTGCTGCTGCTGTTGCTGCTGCTGTTGTTGTTGCTGCTGTTGTTGCTGCTGCTGTTGTTGCTGCTGTTGCTGCTGCTGCTGATCCCCCATGAGACCACCCTGGGACATATTTCCCATGCCTGGAGGAGGCATTCCCCAGCCTGGAGGACCCATAGGAGGGCCTGGAGGCATGCCGTGGCCTGGGTAACCATTCCACCCTGGACCAGGACCAGGACCAAAGCCTGAGGACAGTAAAGCTATGTTACTAACTCCATAGTAATGACAAATAATAATATTCTGATATCAAGAAATTCTTTGGATCTTTAGTTCTAACAAGATCTAAAAAAAAATACAAAGGTGGAGTTGAAATTTTGAGACAACAGAAAATACTAGACGTACAAAAAACTATATTTTAGCAGACTGTTCCACATTTGTGAGTGACTTACCCGGTGGTCCTGGTGGAACACCATATGGAGGGGGTCCTCCCGGCCCTCCAGGGAAAGGACCACCAGGAGGCATTCCAAATGGAGGCCCACCTGGGGGAGGTCCCATACCAACTCCAGGTGGTCCCCATTGGCCCTGGGGTCCCTGCCACCCTCCAGAGCCTTCATCATCACCATCATCTTTGTCACCATTCTCCTGATTGGGGGGACCACTGCCCCCTCCTGGGCCCTGGTTGTTGTTGCCGGCGTTACCACCACCACTTGAATTGGGGGGGCCTCCACCCCCTCCCCCTTGACTAGGTGGTGTCACGCCTGCAGCTTGAGCCATGGCTTCAACCTGGGAGCAAAAATTACAACAAATTTAAATAATTATAAAACTGGGTAGAAAAGCTTTAACCAACTTCTTTTTCAATTTAATGCATTACAGATTAGCAGGTATGATAGGTGATCAAAGCAGTCCAGTGACTAGTCTCCACACCTACCTCTTGTTGTGTTAGTATTTTGACACCATCTCCTTCAGGTTTGGTCCATGTTGTTTCTCTGGTTCTAGCATTGTAATAATAAGACTTCCCTTCTCCTGTCTTGGTTTCAACCCAGATCTCACCACTCAAGTCCATGCCTCCAAGGGAATTTTGTTGCTGGAAAGGATAAGCAAAGCACATACATAAACAAAAGTATTTATCACTGCAAACTGAACGTCACAAATAATTCCTGTTCCCTATACCATCTAAGGTCTGGACGACAATTGGCATCAGAGTGTGATCTCAACCCTTAGATGACACCTGTTTTCATATAAATTTCTAAAAACATAAAAAACAGATGTCAACTATATTTTTGTTAGGTCTAAAAGGATCATCTAAATAATAATGTGGTGTAATAGTGGTTTGGTGAGCATGACTCCCTTCACACGAGGCCCAGAGGCAAGGATGTGATGGAATGCAAGTGGATGTATTCATGCAGATGACTTGCCTCAACTATCCCCCTTTAATGAATATAAGCTGTGTATATAGATGGATTAAAGCCTAACTTCAAAGAAACTTGGGGCACATAAAGGCTTACAGGATACTTTTAAAAAATAATACATAAATACTAGGTTCTGTAAGAGTGAGGAAGTGTAGGTGAAGGTTTAAACTTTAAAGGTACCATTGTGAACCTACAAGTCATGCCAAGGATTAATGTTTACATTGGGATAATAGGATGAATACAAAAACCAAGCATCATAAGACATGTAAGTACTTACATTCTGGTTGGGTTGTTGGTTGGGTGGTCCACCTGGCCCAGGTGGACCCATAGGTCCCCATGGTCCAGGGTGCCCCATGGGGCCCATTGGACCCATTGGTCCCATCGGAGGCTGTAAAAAATGTAAAGTGTAAATTAACATATAATGGTAGACAGGCTTAAGGATAGATGAAGGTCTATAAAACCAACACATGTACACACACATCAGCTTCAAGGTGAATGGGAGAAAATGTCCTTTTCACTTGTCAAGTCTCACTGAAGGTTGCAGTGTGTGCACCAGTTTTCCAGTGTGCCTTTCCTGCACATGCAAGGTGGCATTTATGATAGATAAAAACTTGGTTAGTATCTTGATGTAATTTTCTTTTTAAGGTCAAGTACAAAGTTACTTCGTTTCTAAGATATCAAGTTTGAATTACACAATGCACTGATGCTGTGTGCATGGGAGGATGGTTCTCTACCAGGAGGGAGATAAGTGGGGAATGGATGGTCCCCTGTCACACCGTGGGGAGGGGGGGAATAAGTGAAAGGGAGTATGTGGATGACAGCATGGGTGAGTGACAGATGATTGGGGTGTGCGAGGATGAAATGCACACAGAGGTGCAAGTGCTGCCACGGCCATTCCCCAAGGGACTTCCCATCAACAGCCATCATACTACACTCGACTAGACTAAATCTCAATTAAGTCAATGTTAGCTTTAATATCCTATTATATTCCAGTTGATTTTTTTCAAGTTATCTATTAATCAAGACCAAACACGCCATAATGAATACAAAAAACTTTTTTTTCCAACCCAGCAATTGATGAATGCGAGGTCAGGTTAATAAATAAATGAATCACTGCTTGGGAACACCATGCAGACAGGCATTCCTCAAACTTGGGCACGTAGTAGTAGTTGATAAGATTAGCACAAACTAGTAACTATCTTTTTTCCATGGCCCCTTAAAATTACTCAATGAATGGTCTCTCAACACTAAACAAGACAATCCCTTTCAAAGAAACTTAAACACCCAATGGGAGACATCATAACAATACAGCACCAGTTCTCAGCATAATCAACTATCACAAATAATGGAAGTGACTTTGTTTTACATGATAATGATGATGATGAAACAACATTTTCAATTAGACAGGGGTGAAGTCTGGGATCAATTATGTAGGCAAGGTGTTGGGAGGAATGATGAAGGTTAATGTTTAGCTGTAGAGTGATGGGAATTAATGTAATGAGAAGGTTGTATGGAGGAGTTAGTAGCAGGGAAGAAGGGATTAAATGTAATGGAGATGAGGTGTCTAAGGAGTATGTGTAGAGTATGAAGGAGAACTGGGGTTACATGAGCTAGCTGGTTGAGCAGAGCAGTGTGTTTGGTAGTTTGGAGAGAACGGAGGGGGATCGGTTGTCAAAGAGAATAATAAGATCTGATGCGAGAGGTTTGAGGCCACAAACGAGATGGATGGACTGTGTGAAAAGATAATTGAATGAAAAAGCAATGAAGGAGCATTATATAAGTGAACAGAGAGCAGTGGTGAATGTATGAGTAATGATGCAGCTTTGACAACCCGTGAAGATGGTTCCAGCGCATCTGGCATGACCCTTGGATCAGATGAAGTGCAGGGAGGGAGAAGGGGATGAGTTACCATGAAGGGGAAGGGGGTAAACTTTATGACTCTTTGGTGGATGAGACCCCATTTGTGTGACTGACCTGATGTGCTGTGTTGGGAGGGGTGCCCTTCTCTCTTCTATGGTCCTAGGTACTAAGTGAGGAGTGAATGTGTGTGTATGTATGGGTGTGTGTGTGCATGTGTGCCTGTCTTGGTTATCCCCCTTGGATGGATGACACCCTGGTATATAAATAGATATAAGTTTACAACTATTGATATCTTGGCAGTGGTGCTCTGCAATGCGTACTGTATCTATTTAAACTTGCTGAGGGTCAGTGACGTGTATGGAAATTCGGGGAGAAACCGCACGCTGTCGCCGATGACATGTATAAACATTTTCGTGAATGAGAATTCCTATGGCATCTGGCACAATTGACGTAGTCTGATAATTACACAGTTCCAAGCAGTTCTTGACCTATGTTCTGGCAGCTTTCTAGTTGGGCCATGCTCCTGTATGGGTTGTAGAGGGTGCCTCAGAATCACTTAGTTAGTCCAGAATAAAAAAATTCCTATAGTCTCATATGTAGTTCAAGTAGGTTGGTTCAAGCACTTTTCGACCTAAGTCCTGGCAACCCCCAGAGGTGAGCCATGCTCCCATATCACATGGAGGGGTAACCTCAGTTATCACATAGCTATGACGTCAGCATGGTGTGCAGAGTACCTCCTCTGACTCCTGAGGATGCTGCTGAGCTGGCAATGGCTTACGAACCTGGGACTGAGTTGTCTTGGGTTGACTTCCCTGAGTCTGATGAACATCCTGAAGACCAGGATTACCAAACAGAGTCATCATCATCATCATCAGAGGATTACGAAGGCTTGAGATGTTTCCCTCGTTGAGCTCAAGGGCCGCCTCGAGGCAGGCCTAGAAAGAAACATCATCGCTCTGCATGTTCTACACAACCTAGATTTCCAGACCACTCCACTGTGATGTAGGAAGAAGAAGAAGAAGAAGAAGAAGAAGAAGAAGAAGAAGAAGAATAGGAGGAGGAGGAGGATGCACAGGAAACAAGCTCTGAGTTCTTGATGAAATCCATTGTAAATAAGAAAATAGAACAAAATGTGTGCAGAAGGCAGAGTAATGTTTCTCCACCACCATCAGACCTCACCACCACATGACACACATCCTCCACCTCACACTGTGCCACACCCTTCCTCCCTAGAACCTTCAGCCAGTGCAGGGAGGAAGGCAAGGGCAAGCAGCATGCAAACTGGAGGACAGGATCAACCATACTCACTTGCTGAGCTACCCTTACCCCCTACTGCCCTTATTGCTACCTAGAAGGGCAATCACCACACATATCTAACTAACACGACTAGCTAACTAACATTATGAACAGAGCACCCTCAATATGCACGTGTTTGGTCTCTGGGATCCTGAGGTTAAGTAAATTTGATTTAGATACATTCTAGAGTACATAATATACTCCAGTAATGTACTTAACACTAATGCAATGGTGTAATGTGTTCTGATACACTTCTAATCATCTTCATTATTTTGAAAGGCTTCATACACCTGTTCACCTGATGGTATAGCTAAAACAGCTACATACATACTCTCTAGCACTCTCTCCACACAGGCCTAGATCACTAAAGTCCTTCTGGAGCACTTCATTGTAAGTTTCATTGATATATTCTTCTAAAAACTTTATCCATTACATTAAAATCCCTTATTCTTTACCCAATCACTCTGGTATTCTGTGTGTCCAAACCACCTCACACTAGCTCCTCTAACCACCATACTAACACACACTCACTCCTTTCCTCTCCCTTAATTCTCATCTCCACATATTCAAGCCTGGAAATATCCTCCTCCTTCAGTGTCCACTTTTCACTACAACCTTACACTCCTAACACAAACCACGTATATGCTGACTACTTATTTTCTTTTTCCATGAAAGATACTGCCAAAGGATGGGTGAGTGGTAATGATGGTTGGGACGATGGTGATGACAGGAATGTAGGACTAACAGTTGGGTTTAACAGAAAGGACAGATGACAAAACTTTTGCTAACAATCTTTGCTAGACTTCGCTTCCTTTCCAGTGCGTGTGCACAAAGATTTAGAGCCCCGGCACTACCCAAGATGCCAGACTAGGTGGGTGCACATCCAACTCATGGTGACACTGCTCACTGCACCATGGGGATACTTTTTCACATTTTTCTTATAAGATGGGGAAATTCCTGAATAACTAATATTCACTTCCAAAAACTTTGTGTGTATTGAGGGTGCCCTGTACTTTGATGTACTAAGGTGTTATTTTGTTCCGTACCACCTATACTTATGGCTTGTGGCCTGACTAGGGAGCAGAGGTGCTCACATAGCTTATTGAGTATAACAAAGTAATCTAACTTAATAATGTGTGTGTGTGTGTGTGTGTGTGTATGTGTGTGTGTTGTGTCCGGATGTTACCACTACCAGGTAACAATGTCCTGCTTGTCACTCAACTGACAACCAGCGGTGAAGGTATTCCAAAGGTGTTTATCAGGATGAATATAAAGTATTCTTCACAAGGAACAGGTAATATGGACTTAATCTTAATATAAAAACAAAACAAATATGCAAATAAAGAAATTATATAAAGTAGACATCATTGTTGAAGTATAGTATTGTGTGCTGTGAGGGCAAGGGTTAGCCCTGTACTAACTTACCATGCCTGGTGGACCCATGGGGCCTCCCATGCCTGGTGGTGGTGGTGGCATTGGTCCCCAGTTGGGGTCAAAGGGTGGAGGGGGACCTCGGGGACCAAATCTTGGTCCCCGTGGCCCAAACGGAGGTGGACCTCTGAATCCTGGGGGTGGAGGACGAAATCCTGGCCCACCTCGACCCCTAAATCTTGGACCCCCAGGCCCTGGACCTCCTGGTCCTCCAGGACCCCCTGGTCCTCTTGGCCCCATCGGCCCCATTGGTCCCATTGGACCCATAGGTCCCATTGGCCCAAAACCTCTTCCTCGACCCCTGCAAAGTAAATTTTTAAATAAATTGAGGAAACGAACCTTAGCTAAGGTATTAAAAATATCCAAGAGGTCTGAGGATATGTATATATAAGAAGTTTTGTCATTTGTAAGTAATTTTTAAATTGTCATGACAATTGGTTACACTTCATGACCTCATGTTATACAAATGTTACACTCCACCTCCTCTTCGGGTTAGAAGGTAAGCTAACTTCTGCATACCAATACAACACATTGTTACTGTCAAAAATTAATACTAAAAAAGGACTATCTATCTCCTTCAACAAACACCTTCTGCTGATATGTCATAACTGTAATATTCACATTGTTTTCACTGCAGTTATTATTAAGATATCTGTGCAGGCATTACTCACGTCTTCTGTTTAATTTCTAGTTCAGTATCGTGTGGATAATATTCAAATTAACCCAAAAATCACTTAGTATAACCAGTGCTTAGGATCTGATATATTATTATACTATTATTTCCGACCACCTTGTTTATATATTCTATTTATCTATTTATTTACTTATTATGGTTTGGTAAAGTTAGTTTGGCCTAAATATTTATAATCTATCTTTCCCAAAAGTTCCCCCCAAAGTACTAATATCCAATCTCTATAGCGATAACCACAATGACTTATTTCTGCTGTGGCGATGACAAGACAAAATTATGGAAAATGTTTAAGAAAATTTATAAGGAAATAGAACATGAATGTGTGGTTTGAGTGGAGATAAAGAAAATTATTATCTTTTATTTTTAGCACAATAGACTCAACTATTAAGGTGTAATTTATGCCTAAATTGGATATCAGAGAGAGAGAGAGAGAGAGAGAGAGAGAGAGAGAGAGAGAGAGAGAGAGAGAGAGAGAGAGAGAGAGAGAGAGAGAGAGAACTACATAGCAAATCAGACTACAAACATCACAGGCTAATGTTACTCCAATCTTAAAAAAATGAGATAGAACATTTAGATAAGTAAAATCTAACAATGGAATCTACGCAAAGGTTAGGTTACGTCTAAATAAACATAACCTAACCTAGCTAAACCTAACTAAATGTAACAAAACCGAACGTAACCTTAAAAAAAAAATAATAAAAAAATAAAAAAAATGTATTTAGTTCAGCGGCATAACTGCTTGAGGTAATCTGAACAAGTATCTGAGGTTGAATTTGCAGTGCATTATAAAGGTAAGGATATCGAATAGGTAGTCTTACGAATCTTTACTAAGTAAGGAGATATTGAATGGGTCGTCTTACGAATCTTTACCGATAATTGTATTGACAGTGACATAAGTAAGTTTGCAGATAATACTTGTCTTACTTAGTTATTAGATCTAGATATAAATAATAATGGGATGGGTAAGTAGTAATTAATGGAGTTTAAAGCTCATAAATGTAGCCAGTGTAATTAATTTGGGTACGGATAATTTAGATCATTGTTACACATAACGTACTCAAGATTGGATCAAGTTATGGAGCCAGATGGAATTAATGTTTAGGGATAGATTAAGGAAACTACCACGTGTATACCACACCCAGGCCTACACGTGATAGTTCCTCACTTTCTGTATGTGGTTAAAATATGGCTGAAATGTGATGGAGTGCCATTACCGGTGCCACGCCACAACCACAACCACAATCACCACCACAACCACATACACACATACATGCATACATATTCCACATCCAATTATACATCATAAAAAACCATATCACTTCCATAACGCAATACATTCATTAATATAATATTCACGTGGATAAATGTCTAATAATCATGCTCAAGGCCTTCATGAATTCAACGTATTATTTAACCCTTACCTGAATCCCCCTCGCCCCCCTCCTCGCATGGACATAGGCGGGCCGCTGGACCCTCCATCATTGTCTCCGTCTGTATTAACACCTTCCCCCGGAGCTGCTGTATTAATTTTATCGCCTCCTTCAATTTCTTCCGACATTTTGGTAGTGCGGTGATGGCGTCCTGGCGGCGGCTCACAGTGGTGCCAACTCAACCACGTGTTAATACCCTGGGTGGTAAAGGTATTCACTATTTGTTTGTGAATGAAAAGAATAAAGTGTAGTTGAATATATATCAAAAGTGACTGAATATTAAAGTGTAATATGTTTATAAATATCAAAAAAATAATCTTGGTATTAGATTAAGAAGAGGTTATCTGCGAGGCTGGCAATAATAGAATTACCGCGCATGCGTAGCTTCATTAGTACAATAAATTGTCAAAATTTACAGTGTGTGTGTGTGTGTGTATATATATATATATATATATATATATATATATATATATATATATATATATATATATATATTATGATTATCTATATACCTATATTCATCTATCAATTTTTTCCTTTTTTTTTTTTTCTCTCTCTCTCTCTCTCTCTCTCTCTCTCTCTCTCTCTCTCTCTATATATATATATATATATATATATATATATATATATATATATATATATATATATATATATATGACCGGTCCAAGCTCCCATGGGTCCCTACTCACTAAGCAGTATTTGCTTTGAGGGTCATCCCTACTCTCTGGGGACTTCTCGGGAGTCAAGTGTATGTGGGCCTCTCAGCCTCACGAGAATAGGAACCACTTAGGACTACTTGATCTAACCCCTACCCGATCCTACCCCCCACCTAGTCCTACTACCCCAATAGTGCCATATGGCCTTTGTTGCCTGGCACATTTCCCCCCCCCCCCCCCCCCCGACATTACAATTACAATTAGGACTACTTGAATGGCGTTTATAAGTAATTTTTTTCCTAATTTCAATACATATGTTCCGAGCAGTCTTGGGGCCCATGGTGGCGTGTGATATGCAGACTAAATGTATTCCCTTGCAAGATGCCCTAATTGGAGAGAGAGAGAGAGAGAGAGAGAGAGAGAGAGAGAGAGAGAGAGAGAGAGAGAGAGAGAGAGAGAGAGAGAGAGAGAGAGAGAGAGAGAGAAAGAGAGAGAGAGAGAATATGGTTAGTAAGTATTAGTGGGCTGCCCTCAACAAGTAGCAAGGCTTTCCTCCTGACCACCACATACCCCTACTGAAGAAAGCCCACACCAGACAGGACATTCTCACACATCCTCAGACATATTTCTACCCAGCTGGTAATCTCTGTCACCGCCATCTTCCAGTGCTACCTCAAGACTGGAAGATAACATGAGTGACAGCCATTCATAAAAAAAAGAATGAAGATGGAGAATAAAAATTAAAGACCAATCTCTCTCCTAATACTTGAAACCATCCTTGCCAACAAGATCATATGTCCTTTTCCACCTTATACTATACCCTCAGAAACAGACAAAAAGAATAAGCGGCAGACATCACAGGTCATATGATGCTATGTTTATCTAAAGTGCAGACGGTATATATAGAGTATAATCAGGACAGTTTATTCTATCCACCCTTTCCATAGTTATTAGTGATGATTTCAAGTCATAGATAAGTGAGGTAACATTGGCAATTTGGACAAGGAAATCACCCTCCGTATCATGACAATTGGTAAACAGACTGTTACTTACATGCCCAAAGGCAAAACAAACAAAGATAACCCCATGCCATTTCTTTTTTATATATTTACAGTTTTGTTCTCATGTTTTGCTTAACTTGACACTTTGTTTTTTTAATGTAGTTGACAAATATTTGCAACAGTTCCTCCAAGCTTATTTTAAAAAAAGATGATTAATAAATCGCTCTGCTAGGGTTGAGTGAGCTAACTTTCTCACCAAGCTGCTGCTGCTGCTGAGCTAGACTTCAGGCATATTTTACTGCTATTGTTAACTGCATAACTGAGCATTCAATAAAGAGTTATTCAAAAGCATCTGCATGATACATAGTTTCATTCAGTGTATCTACATAATCCCTTTCCTTTCCACTTTGTCAATGCAAAATAGTGTAATACCTACAAAAATGACAAGTCAATCTATAAATATCTGATGTTGCAGGACACAAAATCATGGGAAATAAACAACATTTCCTTGTATCTAAAGTTATGGTAAGTTTATGGTAAGATTATTTTTTTAAGTTCTTCACATAAATTTCTACAGCAATCAAAATTTTTCAGAAGAATAAAACAAATAAAAAGTTTAGATATATGGTATAAACTTTAATGACCACAATGTTCAAATCCGCTGACTGCAACTTTTGTTAACTACTAGACAGAACAGGAAAGCAACAAATCTATTAAGGGACAATATTGCAAAAAACATATCAATCCTTCCAAAGTTTTATTCCTTAATACCTAATAAAGTAACTGTTTTATTGCCTTCAGCTTTGACTGGCAGTGTTTATATGGTAGAAAAAATATCCTATGTTTTAAAATGACAATATTTTCCCTTTCTTTTATTGATTTCCTTAATGATCAAGTAAAGCACTAACAAAGTAGTATAAAGAACATTCACACAATACATGCAAGAACTGTTTCCATTTTTAGCATGTGGATAAAAGCCATGAAAATAAGACATTTAGTTACCACAATGGCATCATGGAAGTATGTATGTATCCTTCATCCTCAATAACAGGACTTTATTAAGGAAAATGTCTCGAGATGGAAAATTTCAAGCCCATGGCATGAATTATCTTCCAAAAATATCATCCAGCAGTAACCAAAGACTTGTTCTGTAGTAATGTACCCTTCCCAACTTTTTAATGCCACACTCACTTCAAAGAGACTGACTGACTGTAGGAAAATAATTTCATTCAAATCACCATGGTTCTACAAGCCTCGGAAAGCATAAGTATTACATCACTCGCATTTTACACCTGACATATCTTTTTGCACCTGTTACTTACAATCAAATGCTTCTAAAACGTCATTTAAAAAATGTATGTATAGGATGTTGTCAGCTCATTGGGTTTATAATGAGAAAGAGGTGTTCACTGAATTCAGTACTTGTGCGCATTGAGCCAACCACCAGCCACGTCACTAACTCTACCTTGCATGTTCTCCAACATAACAATTTTTGAAGTCAGGTTCCGCACAGTAAAGTGTTTCGGAGTCACAACCTTGACCTATACACTTCCTCTTCTTTAAGAATGATGTATCCATATCAGCCAATACTTCAAGGTTAAATACCAATGAAATGATGCAACCTCTTCACTAATACAAACATAGTAAAATCCAGCAGGCATTTCCCTCCTTGTAAGACTGCAAACTATGTCATCACAATCAAGATAATGGTTGTATTTAAGCTACTAAGAGTAATAAATTTATATGTGAAACAGATGAACAAAGTGAGCTTATTAACAAAGAAAAAATATAAATTCTCAATAAAGTATTCCAGTCAACAGATGGTTGATCTAGATGAAACAGTGAGTGATGTGGCAGAGTGTTGGTGGCTCCTACTGTAGGTGGAGGTGAGGCAGCAACACTGGCAAACACCTCCCTCTTAGGCTGGTAGTTGAAGCTTCTTTCCTTGGAGAACTGCAACGCATGAAATAAGATTAAACCCTTAAAGGTATAATTTCCTAACAAAAACCAGCAATAAAAAACACATCTCCTATTGACCATTCAAAGAAACTGTCAGAGAGAAGTACATTAATAATACAAAATTGCATTCTTTAATGTTATTTGCACCTAAAAATTTGTTTCCTACTGACCCTCTTCAACAAAAGGTGCCACTAAAATGGAGATGAGGATTAGTGTCCCAGCAAGTAGATTACAACAAATATTACAAGTGCAGTAAAGTTGACACATAGCACATCATTCTCCTAGGCAGCAATATAGATATTATGAAGTTGACACTCAATATATACATACATGGTAGAAATTCACACATACATGGTAGAGATTCACACTTAGTTAATGTAATGGAGATGAGTATATATGGATTTCTACCAAGGCATTCAAAATTAATGGAACCTACAGTAAATAAGAAGCACTTCTTGTTAAATTAAATTAAATTAAACACATTGTTTCATGTTGTGTATTCTTGAAATAAGTGCAGTTGTAGTGCAACATTACATAACACATTATGAATACATCAGTATTGTGCTAACCATGTCATTATATAATGAAAATTTTTTTTTTTTTTATAATAAATAAATATAAATCTCAAATATCAACACTCATAATTTAGTGCTATATACTGAAAAAAGAAGGTATTAGCTACTGACATTTAGTAAGCATATTCTGTACTTCCTCACCTTTAGTAATGTACAAGTAGAAGAAGTCACAATAGAGAACTGTCTGAACAACTCCAGCCACGATAGCGATCAGATCGTAGAAGCCTTCAGCATAATACCTGTAAACCTGTAACAAGTTTTCATTTTAATCAAATGTCTGCAAATTGATTGACTACAAGCAGTATTAATTCTACCGTGATGATTAGAGGTGACAAGTAGTACTGTTGAGGTGGAGGTAGGAGACAGGTAAGCTTGAACAATATCCAATGATTAATCAAACAATAGATGAGAGTCAATGTTATTTGGTTTGGTTCCAGGAAGGGACAAAATCGATCAATAGTAAAAGTGTAACAACTTTGAGAAGTTATGGAAGTAAATTTCTTCTAAAAATTAAAGGGTGCTTTAGAGTAGTGGTCTGGTGGGTATTAAGAATATTGAGTAGATAATCTAACTATCTATCTATCTCTGACACCTCATCCCCATCTGCAGACTTCCCTCAAGGGGATGGCCACGGCAGAACAGTGTCCATCTCTCCTTGTTCCAGCATTCTCCCCTGCATGGTTAAGTTAATTCAAAGGATTCACTGTAGTGTTTGCAATGAAGAAGGAAGACATTGGTTCAAATCCATATATCAGAAGTTTACTGTCCATTTGATATGAAAATGCTATAAATGTTATACAAGTGTTACATACACATTGAAAACTAAGCCAAGAAGAATTTATGCATTAGTTACATTAAAAAGATGTTACAATAGTTAAATTGATATAGTGAGAACAGGAATTCACTGGTACATAATATAGTACTTCCCACTTAGACTGCCTACCTCCAAATTATATCATTAATTGGTACTACTAATTAAGTTAGTATACGGTCTGTAACCATGTCTGTTATGAAGAGATAAATAGTAGCATCAAACATTTCTAGCAGAGGCTTCTATACTTACCCAGTTAACGATGTACAGAGCTCGGTAAGATCCAAGAGCAAACAAGTAATGTGATGTTATGCTCTCTGCTTCTCCAGTCTTGGATACCATGAACAGCTGAGGCAGGATGGAAACAGACTCAAGGTAGATGCTGAAAGTCCACAGGATCTACGGAGAAAGCAAACATATTAAACCCTTATACAATGGATACTGTTTTTATAGAAGGTTCTTGAAGCAATGCAAAAACTGCTGTTAGTTTTTTTTTCATATAAATAGAACCACATTAACTTACTGAACACATTGATGACATGTAAATAATGATATGTTGTGTAATAATGAAGCTAGATGGTGTGAAAGATAGATAATATGTAATCTGCTTGTGGCTATCTCGTAACCATGCATCTTAAATTAACCTCATTGGCAATTCAGTATTAAATCTGCATAATTTTGTACCTTAAATTTATATGATACACATTTACATGCAGTTTAATATATTCTTGAGACACTTACTGCATTATTTTGCACCTTGAAGTTATATGATTTACATTTACATCCAGTCTAATATATTCTCTATTAATCATGTCATCATACAAAAAAATAAATATAATAAAACCCATATTCCTACTGCACTACACTAAATACTGAACTAAATAATCATCATTTTCTAACATCATTGTAATCCACTTCTCCACATGGTTTCAAAATTACCTCTAGTGGTGAGAAGTCATGATTGATGAGGACAGACAGGATGACGGTAGGGATGAGCAGGAACTCAACGCGGAAGGTATCATGGTTGTGGTCGTAGGTGGCCTTGAAGCGCATGTAGATCAGGTACAAGGTCGCGTAAGCAGCGGCAAGGAAAATCACCTGAAACAAAAAGGCATCACATGTAAAAAATAAATAAATAAATAAAAATAAATAAACAAAATTAAATAATAAGGACGGTTCATATATCTTATCTCTGTAATTCTTATGTGGTTTTCTACTCCCTATAGCTTCTTATAGTGGTAGAGTAGAAGAAAGAGAGAAAGGTTGGAAAGATGTATTCAAAATTGTTAGTCAAGATAGAATGAAATGGTTACTTACAAGATATACAATTAATACATGGAAGTTATTTAGTGGTTTATATCTCAGTTACCCATAGATTAATACGATGCACAAGACACAGCAAAAAGTAACGTGTCTTATAACAAACACTTAAGACACAGCGAGTCATTAATTCTGGGAGACTTCAACCTTCTCCATACACTGACACATAAATTCCGGCATTGAATCAGAATTACATTGAATGCTAGAGTCCCGAGAAGATAATTTCCTGAACCATTTAATATCAGAGACAATACGTGAATAATAACAAATATTTGATCTCGTCAGTCAGGATCAAATAATCAATAGTGTTGCTGGTGGTGAACGTCTCGGCTCTAGTGTGGTAATAGAATAATACACGCTGACAACAATTAACGTAATGTAATAAAAAACAAGACTGTATAGTAAATAAAATACAGGACTAGACAACATTTAACCCACACTCTTTACAGAAACAAAATGATAGCTATATAATTGATGCCTCAACACACACACACACACACACACACATATACTTATACACATACATATACACACACACACACACACACACATACATACCTTCATTGTCGAGTTGTAGAGTGATATGAAGTTTGTTAAGAGGTCCAGATAGCGAGCAGTGTAAGTGATTGCAAACATGACTTGAGATTTCCCAGATATACCTGTAAGTAAACAAGCAATATTATTATCATCATCAAGTTAAAATTTATGTACAACTAAAAATATTTCAAAGGAATTATTCAGTCAATTACAATATTCTCATTCACAGCACATGTACAATACCTCAAAGAATATGTAGAATGGGTAAAACATTTTTAAATCCTTTATTCTGGAAACTGAAATTAGATTAAGTTTTTCTGGCAGCAATGTTGAAAGGTGCACTTGGCAGCACTTCTAAGAATGTTGGGTTAGGTTTGCTTTAGTTGTCTTGCTGTGATACATGGATTCCTCAACACTTGCCCCTTGATAAGCTTGTCAGTAGTTGGTAATGTCTTTGGGATACTCGGGTACAGGTGGAAAGTTAATTTTTCATCTACACCAAACAAAAAAAGTTTTCCACTAAA
Organism: Cancer borealis; assembly: GCA_036785275.1. NCBI lineage: Eukaryota > Metazoa > Arthropoda > Malacostraca > Decapoda > Cancridae > Cancer > Cancer borealis. The sequence continues at coordinate 93,820 of JAXIVD010000347.1, read as the reverse complement.
TCTGTTTACGTCTGATTGAGCTTGTACTGTACTAAGGAGGTTATCTATGAAGCCGTGGGACTAATTTGTAATGAAATGAATCTGATTCCTTTCCTTAAATGTTATTACTCCATGTCTGGGTGGGAGAAAAATAAAAAGGAAGGGATAATACTTCCACCCCTGTACCCTCACTCCTCCTATAGTGCTTCACATTTATCGTCCCTTTAGGTGTGGCCGGCAGGATTAAAAGATATGCCACATAAGTGCTGCTATCCTCTATCTCTCCTTTTGTTAACTATGAACTACTTCTAAATGAGTATTATATATAAGACTATATAATTCTAGGAACGACTATTTTTCTGAGGACATTTTGAGGTCATCCACCATGGAACCTTCCTCTACAATTCACATATGTGTTCTCCAAAGGCAAGCCAAGGAAATTACTTACAACTTAAATCAATATTTCTTAAGGGACCTGAGGCAAATCGAGGATCATTTATAAGAGTATTGTTTATAGTAGGTGAAGGGGGTAAGGCAAATTATAGGGAGGGAAAGAGCAATTAGTTATAGTCAAAGGATTAGATCAAATGAAGGATGTGTATTGGTTGTTAGCGGCAACACCTAAACTAACTTGATCAATTGGAATTACTACAGTTACTACATTATTTAGGTTTTTCTTTTATAGCTTGTAGAGAAACTGTGTCAAGTTAACCCTCACACTATTGTAGCCTCAAGGTGTTAGGCGGTGACTCTATAGGTTACCACATCCCTTTACCATCAAGGCAAACCAAGTGCTAAGTAGGTTCAGTACCAGGAAATTATGGAACAGGAAAAAAAGGATAAAATGTACAGGTCTGCTCACACCACCTCCTCATCCAATTCAATACATCTATTTGGATAACTAAATTTTATGATATTGTTCAAGCATGTGGTGTGTTTTAATTTTTACTCATGGAAAGAAAGGATTATAAAGGATTTAAACAGCAACACACCTACACGTTCCTATTTGGCTGTTTGATTACTCTAAACTACAATATAAATGATTAATTAGCCTGAAGAGAACAGTGCCAGCCGGGGATTTGATATGAAGTAATTATCGAGGCATTTTTTAAGTTTCTATGGTAGTTGAGTTAATGACATTCAAAGGGTGATGGTGAGGACACAAGCTGCAATGCCATTAATGCAAAACTCTTCTTATCATGAGCAGAGTTGAAAAACCCTTTATTTATATCATGAAGGTCTAAATACATTACCATTACTGATACAGATGCAAAACTTACCACGAAAACCTAAGAATTATACTTTTCAAAACAGCAACAAGATAGTTTTTTCTGATTTTCCTTTCCACTAAAACCAAAGAATTATAATTAAAACCTAACAATAAAATTTTTCAAAGCAGCAACCCCCAATGTGGTTACACCTATTGGGAGCGCCTAAACAAAGTGTGACTGTACTCCCAACAGAGGAAATAGAGGTACCAGGGAATGTGTGAAGAAAATATTAAAAAACTTACTACCAGATCCCATTCCCTCTTTACTATGTCCTAAACTAAACCCTCGTACATGTGAGAGGCAAGCTGGTAGACCTTCCTTGTGTCTACCTTGTTCTACATCGGCTCTGTCATCCTCAATACCATTACAAACAAAGTAAGGCACCTCACAGGCTGCTCAGTAGATACATTAATAAATTCAAGAGGAAACTGGACAACTTTCTACGTATATGAACAGCAGACCAGCCTTAAACTCAGTGCCATACCAATTAAGTTTCACACACCAACACCTGCACCGGTGGACGAACACACACATACATACACATCCCGAACACACTCTAAATCACACTAACTATACGAAGTAAACACACACACACACATGTTTTAGAGGATGTGTTAGTGCATAAGTCAATACGTGAGAGGTAATAAGGTCAATATGTAGATCATAACGTTGAGTGTATCCATGTGTCAGGAACCTAGGCTGGCTGTCAAGGGTCAACATAAACAAACGAGGCGTCAGCACTAATACCTTTAAATACGCCATAATTAAGCCTCTAAATGACCTTACCTGCACATGACCTGCTCGTCCATATCTTAAGGAGCAGGATAATGATGGCCAAGAGATGGGAAATGTCCCCTGCAAGCCTAAAAACGTTCATAATGAGGGCGCGGTAAGGTGGTCTGTCCGCCTGGCTGTGTATGTGTGTAGTGACGTGGCTGTGTATGTACGTGTGTGTATGTACGTGTGTGTGTGTGTATGTATGTATGTACGTGTGTGTGTATGTTATTATTCATTATATTCATTCATTTTTCCCTCTCTATACAAATAATGCGATTTAAGTCATAATTGTAAGATGTAAATACGAAGTTCATGTATATGCCTTTTGTAATTATGACTGTACGTATATGTAAAAGTAATGTCAATACGAATGATTGAACATGATACGTAAGGAATAATGATTAGTTGAACATGTTGCAACGTCACAGATTCTTTTAAAATTCACAAGTGTACGATACAGCTGTAGTTGACATGAGGAAAGGCAGATGTTTATTATGGAGATTGTCTGGCGTCAAAAATTTGATGCCAAGACGCCATATTGGAAGGCTCATACGTCGCGTGCTTGTATTGCAATGTTACAGGAATCAATTTAACTTAATTATGCATTCATTATTAGCATGTAAGCTATTGAATATGCAAGATTTTCATAGCATACTCTTGATCAATACTATTCTGATGATAAACTATCAACTATAACAGTCAGCTTTCAATAAGAGTTTAGACAATCATTAAATATTAATAGCTGTTAGGAAGCTTATAGGAAAAGTGTACATAAGTTATAACCAAGATTACATTCTCATAGCATAATATCAATTCAAACATCCTTTCAACACGAAGAAAATCACACTATTCATTGAGAAGGAAAAGTCACCCCTTGTAAAGCCGCCTAGCTGATGATGCGACAAACAGATGTGTATATATCCGCACTTCTACTGGTCTAATGCCACGTATTAAAAAGAATATATTACATACATAAAGCAATACCAAGCCCCATACCCCTCAAAAAAACATTATTATGCATCTATATATTTTTTTACAGGTGAGGTAGGTCGGCTAAGTGCAAAAACGAACTGCTTACATTACCGCTCCGAAAAAATTGTTTAGGAAAGACTTGTAATGTGTTAAGTCAATTTAATATAATCATGGAGGTGTCTTGCTACTCATGTAGTGACGGTACAACAAAGGTCAATGTACTCTATCTAGACCTTTGTTATCATTGTGGTGTGATTGGTATAGTGTCAGAAAGGTTGGGTGTACTGTCAGCTTTCAGAGGTTCGATCGCCGGCAGTAGCCTTCTCATAGCTAATTACCATCTAGAGATATTTCTTCTTGTGGGTATTACAGTCGATTTCTAGTGAAGGATTTATAACCATGCCATTTCCAAAGAAGAAAAGCTACCAGCAGAATATTAAAGAAAATGGATGAACCCAAAGTTGTTTGAGGGGATGATTAAAAAGATGTTTACGGTGCCTAGAAACACCAAAAATATATCCTAAAAAGAGGAGGAAAATCTATGTAGTGACAGGACAGAACAGTTAACGTCGATCAAAATCCATTTATATCTTTGCGATCATTATAGTCTGATTGGTATTGGTAGGTTGAGACTCCAGAATTTAAACTCTATATGCTTAAATAAGGCGTGTGTGTGAGTGGAACCTTCCAATATATGGGAGTCAAAAGCGATACAGGAGGAGGGAAAAAAATTGAAAGAGACGATATAGAATATTCAACTTCATAGAAACTGTTTTAGCTAGGGAAGATATATCAAATTTAAAGTTAATATTTTTTTAGTAAGGTAACACCCAATAATGTTTAATGGAGAAAACGGGATTAATTGAGTGTCACTGAGGAAGAAAGTTTATATGCTACAAGTTTCAAGTACATAGGAGGGAGAAGGTGTTCACATTTACCTAAGAGGATATATATATATATATATATATATATATATATATATATATATATATATATATATATATATATATATATATATATATATATTAGTAGGAGAAGGAAAGTTGTCAGGCGGGTGTATTCTGTTATTCATATCTTCACGACTACTTAACTGTTAAGCTCTATCAATTTCATTTCCGGTATATTATTGATTTCATTGTAGTACCTTTGTGTCCCCACTCTAACTAACTATTGTTATGTTAGCCCGTCTGCCTGCCTTCACCCTGCGTCAAGTTACAACACCACAAAAGGGGCAGAACGGGGGAGGCAACATTACACAAGCACACTTCTTCCTGGGATCCGGTGTGTGAATGCGGGTGGGCCAAAGACACTAACAATACTGGTCAAATAACACTAATGGGCGAGGGAAAACACAGAGCACATTTCCTGGGCTTTATTTCCTTTGGTTATACACACGGCGGGAGGCGAAACTTGAGAGAGAGAGAGAACTTTCACATCCACAACTGAGCAAAACACCACTATAGTCCTCAATACACGATGAAATGTCCCAGGCTTTGGTGTAGCCACACAAATACAGGGTTTCCCAATAGCAAGGTGGAGAAGGAGGAGTTTTGGCGGAGGAGGCGGAAGACTTCCCAGCGACACCTGCGTCGTGCCCTTCCAGTGCCTCCTGCCCGCTCCGACTGCCCCAGGCGACGCCAAGCCTCCCACTACTTGGGGACGCTATGCTAACTCCTTCCCGCCTAGAAAGCCCGCGAACTATCCCGCCAAATGCTGGCGCCCTAACTCAAACCACAGGGCACATAGACATGCATAACACTATTATAAATAACTCTTCGTGACTGTAATGTCTCATGACTGAAACTATGAAAAATTGATCAAAAGGGGATAGCCAAGAGGATTATTTCTGCAGATCGAATTTTTATATACCGACCAACGCCTTACCACTCAGACTATAATGATCACCAAGGTCCAAGTGGAGTTTGGTCAATGTTAACTGTCCCTTCAAGGTCAGTGGGCGGAGCATGGGTTGAAAGTAGCCTGAACTCTATGCGAAGGATCTTTATCCACGTACACTCGTTGTATAATAATCTTGACCGATGCATTTTGCACAATAAGAAAGATGGTTGACGTTCTTCTCCACGCCCAAGTTTTCACTCAAAGCAGGATTATTTTGGCGCTAGTAGCTTGTCTTGTTGTTGTTGTTGTTGTTTAAGACTGTGACGATTTATTGATCACAGTGCAAGGCTGCTTTGGGATCCAGCGTGGGATGATTTGTTTATAATGGATCCTTCGGTGAAATCTATCATAATATTGGAAGATCGTGGACAGTCTCTCATAGGGAAGGTCAAGGCATTTTTAATCCATGATCCACCCACTAGCCATGACTTTTTGCACACCTACAGCTTAAAGTGTACTGTACTACAAGCTCTGGAAACTAATCTTGCAGTGAAATCTTACCTGGCGTGATGAGTTCGCGCTGTCTCCTTATTGCTTGGAAACCATACGTTTTGTGACCAATACATTTTCTGTTATTTTCCTCCAATGTATTTTATGTAACATCGGTAGTGGCTAGTTTAAAGTTTTAATAAAACAACTAGATTACTAAATATTGAATAGATCAGTATGTTGATGATCATTTAATACTTACCGGCATAAATGTTGCATTTCTCTGTGGTATATTTAGTGTACACTCGTTTACAAAACAGTGACCGTCACTTACCATTCATCGTACATACTGATGAAGGTTAAGAAAGGGACATGTAAGGCATCAAATCAAAATAAAATATTTATTTACCCTTTGGCCTAAGTTAATCTAATGACAGGTCATTAAAGTGGCCAGGTACCAGCCTTACATAAAGATACGAAGCCAATTTACATGTACATACATTAGTATGATATAGAGTGTAGACAATACTCCTCAGACGAGGCAGCCACTCCAGGACCTTAGCTTCCCCTGCCGCCAAGTGCTGACAACTTGTAATACTAGAGATTTGGGCATTACACATGGATTCATTGAAAAAAAAGATGAAGGAAATGTTTGGTTAGCGTCGTCGATGCCTGACCAGACTGACCAGAAACAATTAGTTTCACATTATGTGCATTGTACCGCTCGCAATACCTCGCCAGGAGGAAGGGAGAGACAGAGGGGCTGCAGCTCCTCTCCAAATAATGGATACACCACCAAGATGAATATATCGAAGGAATGTGGTGTTGGGTCTGATATTATAGCTTAGCATTCGCGAGCTTCAATAACATTCTGGAAGATTTTATTTACGATGTTTTAAGTACATTTAAGAATGGCTCATTACCACGAGGGAGGCTCTAGGGACCAAGCTTACATATTATTAAGTAACCTGGGACCCACCTCCGGCGCTGCAAGTCCATGGTGACTCTGCCTCGTCTTTGGAGAACAACAGCCGTCCCGAAGGAGGCTTAACACTCCCTCCGGCCTCCTCGCCTCGATGCTGCTGTTCTGCACGTTAACAACACATAGTATGCATACGTAGAGGTTTGTCTTCACACTAGTCTTTAATTGTCTTGATAAACTCGGCAGATAATAACACTAAATTTAGAATTAGAAGACATATGAAGGAGAAAAAGAGATGTGCGGGCGGCGTTTAGGAGTCCATAACGCAGCCGTCAGCACGCAGCCGTCAGCACGCCAGGCAGACTCCCTACACAGCTGTCAGCACTCCAAGCAGCCATTGCCCCGCAGCCTCGGCACACCGTTCTTACTGCTCCTGGCTGGCCATATCCTCCTGAAGGTACAACAGGAAGGATGGTGTGAGTGCAGCTTCTAACAGGAGTCCCCGTCACTATCAATACACAAAGAAAATGTTAGTACAAATTACGCGGCTGAGATGCGTGCGAGAGAGGTTGTAGATGTTATCATGAAGAATGAACTGTGAGGAAGGTAGGAGAATAATAGGAGATAATTTAATATTAATGTGGATAAGAATCAAGATAGTTTATGGAGATTAATGTTCTTGTGTTTATAGGCCGGAGAGTGAAAGGAGTAACTTGGTAAAGCCTATATAGTTAATATTTCCACAGTCTCTCTCTCTCTCTCTCCCTCTCTCTCTCTCTCTCTTCATTAACTCACCAGCCCTATTTACTCCCACCGTTCCCTCACAACCCATTCTTCTCGTCCCACCCCTACCTGCAGAGGCTTCCCCCTTCCCCCCCCTCCCCCCCAACACCTGCCCCGCTAACCTCATCCTCATCGACCCTTCCTTCATAATTACTCTTCTAAGCTTACCTTATATTCCTCCATCCATTTATTTTGCCTCAACTTCACTACAACGTCATTATTGCTTCTTCATATTCCAAATTTTACAGTTTTTGAGGATATTCATAAAAGTTTCTCAAAATAAAATAAAATAAAATATATATATAAATTTAATCTATGCTGTGTATCTGTTATTAGATTTCATGGATATATCTGACTCGATCTGTTCAGAAAGACCAAATACGGTTGATTTGATAAAGTTGATTCAGTTCGGGGTCGGCAGTAGTAGTGAGGCAATGTTAGGTTACGTTATGTCAGGTTAGGTGTGGCGTGTGGCTGCGAGTGTTGTGTTCAGTGCCAAGTGTGGTAGTCTGAGATAATGCGATTGTTTTGGTTTTGTTGTATGTTGGTATTTTAAATTAATTACAATTTTTTTTTTTCATTCGTCTTATCTCTCTTTCAAGTCCAAATTATTCGTCTTTTTTTAATTAATTTATCAATCCTACTTAAATCGCTAAGTCTGGGGAAACTGCATAAGCTGATGAGTGATGGGAGAGGAGGAGAGAGGGGAAGAACATTTCACTATCTCTGTAGATTGAAATACCCAATATCTTTTACATTTACATTTCACTTTTACGCTAGAATGATATATTCTGAATTTTTAATAATATCCTAATTAGATTTATTTTCTCTTGGTATTCTATTTATAATTGTGGTTTATATATAAGTGATGTTGTTATAATGTGTTGTTCTTAATATATTGATGCGGCGTCAAGAGATGCATTTGTACGAAGAAAAAAAGTAAATATTTCAATGTTTTCCCTGTTCTATAGTTTTTGGTTGAAATTAAACTTTAGAATTATCATTAGAGTTACGATTCAAGGCACTAACTAACTAACTGAAGTAACACGGCCATGGAGAGACAGATGAAACAAATGACACTCACAGATTCCTTTTCATACTATCTAATCCTTTGATATAAATGTGTTGCAATGATTCATTCCTAGATGTTCTGTGTTTAGCCATCATAGTGTGCATGAACGTTTATACTACAGTTGAATTGGTCCTCTCTCTCCCTTCCTCCCTCCCTGCCTCCCTTCCCGCCCCTTCCCACGCCCACACAATGGTATATAGAGGCGGGTGGCCGCTCGGTACTGACATTCAACCAGGCTGTTCTGATCCCTCTCTTTGTTCTAAAACCGTACCCTCTTTACACTATATTCTTTCTTTCTTTTTTTCTCCTGTTTCACGTCTCCATTTTCTTGCAGGTTTCTTTACTTGACATTCTATTATATTCTTCTCTTGCTGCAAAAAAATCCTGTTTAATTTCCTCGTCCACTTCTGGTAAATATAAATGGATGATGACTGTTTGGAAAGACGGCTGTTGTGATAATCGTTGAAATTAAATGAATCGTAATGTAAGATTGTTGTTGTTGCAGTTGTCTTTTCTTGATTTCATTTGATGGAAAGCAGATTGGATAAAAAGTAAAAAAATAGAAAAAGGAAAAACTGAAGAAAAATCTCTCCTTATAAACCTGTCTTGCAATATCCTATCACCCGTGGATACAAACATCAAACATTTGTCTTTTTCTTGTCTGTTCTTGAAGTAGTTACCAATGTATGTACAAAACAGGTCAGTCACCCCCGAGAATCAAACACGTTTTTACCGTTAACTATACATGCTAGTTGTAAATATGTTTTTTTTATTTATTTTTTACGTATTTTTGTTGTCCCTTAGCCAGTAAAAAAAGAAAAAAATCTACATTCCTTCTACATACATACATTCACCAACGGTATTTCTTCTCTTACTCGTAATAACTCAGTAATTATAATCAAACTGGGAAGGGTGTGAGGGAAGGCAAGGTAGGTAGGTAGGTACTCGACCAACTGACAAAGACTATTATCCTGGCATCCACATCATTGGAATTATGATGATGATGATGATGAAGGTGGTGGTGGTGGTGGTGGTGGTGGTGGTGGTGATCTCTAAACAAATCAAGCCTAGATTGCATAACTTATTGGTTGGGATAATGGTAATATGGAAATTTCGGCATCACACACACACACACACACACACACACACACACACACACACACACACACACACACACACACACACACACACACACACACACACACACACACATACACACACACACACACACACACACACACACACACACACACACAAGTATACGTAAGTGTGTACATTCATACTGCACATACAAGCATATCGAAATACAGACATACAAATACATTTATAAATCTGCACACACATTTTTTTTCCCTATCTCTACACCCAACTATGACGTCAGGAACTCAGGTGAAGTCAAGTTAGGTTAGGTGAGGTCAGTTAAGGTCAGCAGGTCAGGTCACTCACCTCCCCGAAGGTCGCCCCGCGTTTGCCAAACCTGAGTCTGAGGGCGGGCGTGCGGACATCTTTGCGGACGAGGTCATGGTCGAGTATGGGGTCAGCCTGCAACACAAGGTAAGGTCAGCCTGCAACACTAGGTAAGGTCAGACTGCAACACAAGGTAAGGTCAGCATGCAACACATAGTAAGGTCAGCTTGCAATATAAGGTAAGGTCAGCCTGCGACACAAGGTAAGGTCAGCTTGCAACACTAGGTAAGGTCAGACTGCAACACAAGGTAGTTTAAATCACATAAAAAAATGAAGAGAAACAAATGGAAAATCAACAGTAATAATAAGAAAAAAAAGGAGAAAAATGAAGAAAGACAATGGCAGACTTCGACAGGTCCTAAGAAAAAAAGACATAATATTCGAGGTTAAAAGAAAAAAAGGCATTATCTATAATTATAAACGGATTGCGTGCTTCAGTAAAAAAAAAAAAAAGCGCGACATAACATTAAGTTAGACTCTTGTTTGTGGTGTCTGCTTCCCTTGGTGGCACTAATGAGGGAGGCGTGTGGTGGTGGTGGTGGTGGTGGTGGTGGTGGTGGTGGTGGTGGTGGTGGTGGTAGAGAGAGAGAGGGAGTGGGGGATAACTCACTTCCCCTCCTCTCCTGTTACCACCATTTTTTGACTCAGAGTATTTCTTTGTCCATTACTAAGTTAAGGTCTCTTTCCACTAGTGTCTAAAGCTGTTACACGATATTCCAAAGTGTTCTGATAATGTATATCTTTATCATAAAACTATAGCCCTTTTTAGTTGTCCAGAGTGCATATTTTTTAAAGTTTTGAGTGTCTGGTAAGGGTTCCAAGGCTTAACATGTTTACAAAAAGTTACTAGACTAGCGTGCATGTGAGTATGTATGTATGTGTGCGAAATCACCTGTGTGTATATGTGTCACAAATCATTATTACCAACACACAAGAGAGGCACTACAGGGGAACATCACCTCACCACACCTGTCTTTCCCTTACCTGATCAACATTCCTCTTGCCGAAGCGAAGCCTGAGGGAAGGCATGGATCGCTGAGCTACCTGCCACCCCATGTCCCGCTTCCCAAACCTTAGTCTCATGGAAGGAGGCGCACGGCGGTTGACTGCATGATCTGCCAGCCAGTCATACACGTCATTCAGAGCTGCAAAGGACACGGGAGAGTAAGTGGTGAGGAAACTAAGGTATATTCCCATATCTACATACCCTTAAGAGGACGTGTTGCCAGCAGTAGAATCACTAATAAGGAATGAGAGTGGGAGAATCATGTGTTAAAAGACCAACCACGTCCTACCACTATATAGTAATACTTCAGGACACTTAATAATGCATAATAGTCGTTCTTTATTGTGTATTGTTATTATTATCATCTGGCGCAAGGAATTTAAACTCTCTCTTTTTTTTTTTCTCTCTCTCAAGGGAAAGGAAGGGAAAGGAAGGGAAGGGGGAAGGAAAGGGGGAAGGGAAGGGAGAAGGGAAGGGAAGGAAAGAGAAGTAAAGGGAAGGGAAGAGAAGATAAGGTAAGGTAAGGGAATATAAGGGAAGGGAATGGAAGGGATGTGAAAAAGTCTACGGTAATAATATCCGTAGTTCATTACCTTCGTTGAATTAAAAGTGAAGACGTTGAGGAAGACAAAAGAGAAACTTAATTATCAAACCGATAATTTAGGACTTTCAATTATGCCTTTTGAATTCCCCTCCAAAGAGAAAGGGAAAGAGAGAGAGAGAGAGAGAGAGAGAGAGAGAGAGAGAGAGAGAGAGAGAGAGAGAGAGAGAGAGAGAGAGAGAGAGAGAGAGAGAGAGAGAGAGAGAGAGAGAGAGAGAGAGAGAGAGAGAGAGAGAGAGAGAGAGAGAGAGAGAGAGAGAGAGAGAGAGAGAGAGAGAGAGAAGAAAAAAAAATCAGAAAATGAGCATCTGTGGTATATAATATGCTAGTACATCCTAGCTGGTGTCAAGGTGTGGGAAGCAAGGCGTACTAGAGACACCACGCACCAACGCACACACTGTAGGAGGCAAAAGAAGAAGAAATATTCATCCGTGACACGTCGGAGCTCTTTGTCGCTAGCGGGAATTATATTAAGAACTCAACTCAAGCCCTCGGAGGAACGCAGAGACAGTCTATACAACACTTCTTCGTACGTAATGCCACTCATTTTATAACATTGAATGGGATGTCAGTGCTGTGAAGGAGAGATGATCTGTTTCCAAGAAGATTATACAAAGGCGAGGTAAAAGATGCTAGGCTTCTTAAGGATTCTATATATAGCCATTATGTGTTAGGCCCGATAAACTTTCAGTATAAACTCGTCTTTTAATATATCTTCATCCTTAACATTGCATTCAACTCCTAACTGACCATTAAAGCCTCAAGGTATAAATCTACAAAGCGATCATCCAAGCCTATAAGAATAAGTCTACAGGTGTTATATAGACTCAAAACGTAGAGAAAAAGAATACCTCAAACCATTTTATATGTAACACATCTTCCTTATCTTCACCTCGCAACCAATCTGAATACAACTACATGCTTTTTCTCCTCTTGTCAGTGATTTTTTGTGTATCTTAACTCGCCTTGTCCATATTATATTATCACAACAGCAAATCAGCTTTCCACGCCCCCTCATAATCATTACCATTGTATATATACGTATCTGTAAGCTTCGTTGAGTCAGCTTTCACCTTAATCATCTCAATCTTGACTCTACGTACTTACACCCACACGCCACATCAACACCTCGTCACTCATTGCCATTTGTTACCTTCTCCAAATCAATTTTTACGTCTATTAAAGCTTCAACTTCACTTTTTCTTCCCTATCCCACCAGCGCCTTGTTTCTCACGTGGTGCAACATGGAACTAGATATTTACTAGAGTCCCTCACATCCACAATGGCTCGCTGCCCACCTCTAGGAAAAAACGAGGGTGAAGAATAAGACCAACAACTAAAGAGACTGGGAAGAGACAGTGTAAAGCAACTGGAGGGAATAGAGGAGAACATAGACCGAGAATACGTTTGGTTTATACACTGTAGGTAAGGGAAGGAAGGTGAGATTACATACGACTGACTACATAGCCTGATCTTTTCTGTACTAAATCACCAGCAAGTTAAGGAAAATAGTAAATTTCACTACTATATAAAACCATGATAAGTGAGTTAAAATAAAATGCTAAATAATGATGTAGAATGAAGGAAGTTAAGCTACGACAACTAATTTGGACCCTAGAGTCTGTGTGATCTGGTTTTCTATGTAATTTTTTTTCTAATTTCTCTCTCTCTCTCTCTCTCTCTCTCTCTCTCTCTCTCTCTCTCTCTCTCTCTCTCTCTCTCTCTCTCTCTCTCTCTCTCTCTCACACACACACATCCTCCCTCCACACACACCCACACACAAAGACCTGAGCAGTAATTGTTATGTAATAGCTGCTTAAATAGCTTCATTACGTTGGCCCGAGCAGTTCAAAGAGTTAAGTCTCTTCTTTGTTCTGGCAGCGATTTCTTTGTGTTAGCGGCGATGGTACTGCTTTCTTAAACTTGGAGTGGAGACTGCGCAGAGTTATCACCATCGAACTCGTGCTGGACTGAAGTTTGATGATGATGATGATGTGTTTTTATTGTAGTATTGCAGTGTGGTTTGTAATGGCTATGTGTGACTAGATGAAAGGAGGCTATCAGTCCTTTCTCCCTCGCGAGTGTCCTTTCAGTTATCGGCGTTATGGGAAGGAGTGAGAACAGACAAGGATTACAATAGTTCAACAGAAAACGATATGAATACGATGATGCAACGGTCCACACACCATTTTCTTTCTTATACCAATCTGTTATATAGCTTTGTGCGGACGTAGGAGGGAGGCTGGTGAGTGAGTGAGGAAGGTGTGGTAATGTGGTAATGGGGCGTGTGGTGGTGGTGGTTAATTAATGGATCAAGGAAGCAAAGAATGATTTATATCCATAACACGTGATTTATACTTGCTTTTAAACTTAAAATTGATTTTTTTTACAAGATGAGAACATCAGCTGACGAGTACAAAAAAGAAAAAAGTGAACTCTACTGAAATGGCCAGCCAGTCGCCTCACCATCAGTAATCACGTTTTTTTTCTTACACTATAAGTATAGCTAAACATTTCCAATTGAACTTTCACGGTGAACTCTGAATTCATTTCCTCCCTCTATTGAGAAGAAGCCTTTGCCGGTGAAGCCTTCCTTGCTACACTGTCGAGGTGAGATTTACGCGTTGAATACCTCGCTTAAAGGTAATGAAGCTGCCGTTTGATACTACCTGTTCAATGTGTAATTACCAGGATGTATAACTAAAGTAACGTAGTGGTGTGTGGATGTGGGTGGAGGGTGAAGAGGAGGAGGAGCTTAAGGTGGATGGAGGGCGACATATGACAGAGGAACGGGAGAACTTTGGGCATGTCTCGCCTATCAAATTATACTCAGAGCTCAGAGCACCCACCAAGACTGTAGAATTAGAGACTTAATCCTATGTGCTGATTGTCCGTCATAACTCAAGGTGAGACGATCTCCTTCCCGGCTAGCGATATCAAGGTTATAGAATCAACCTAAAGCGCAGAGTTTCTTCCATCATCTATGCAGTTTTAAGAGAAAAAGAGTAGAGAACACAGACTGAATAATCAAAAGGTTTATAATGTATACAAAAGAAGAAGTAGAGGACAGATTACCCTTTAACTCTTAACTGAGAATGTATGAAGTGATCTATCCTTTATAACAATCACTTTCCTGCCTTTTTGTTTACTGTATAGAGGTGAGACCCACATCCCAGCGTGAGTGTGTGGCGTTACTCACAGTCATAGTCTGCAGGAACAGCGGTAGTCAGCTGGCACAGTAGAATGCAGCAACACGCCAGCGCCACCCAGCACTTAACGCCGCTCATGCCCATCACCTGCAACACAGAAACACACTGAAACACACTGAAACACACGAACACACTAACATATAAAAAAAAATCTGCGTCCTAAAGGAATGATACTATGTTTACACAATGAAAATTTATATATCAAATACACACGGGTCTTACTTTACCTATAACAGACTCTATACCCTATGGACTTCCCTCCCTCTCTCCCTTCCCACACCCTCAATCCTATTATAGACAGACAGGTAAGGCAGCTCCCTAAGGTGTACAAAACTAGACCACAGCCGAAAACAGGAATAAAACCAGAAAAAAAGGATATTCTACTCCTTTCATGTATCATTCTTTTGTTTTCTTTTTTGAAACTGTGTCTTCCCTCCCACGTCAAGCGAGTAATTAATATCAATGATTTCAACGTATAGGAAGAGAAAAAAAAAGGGTTTTCATATATATATAAGGTTTCTTTCTTTCTTTCTCTCTAAGTTTGCCTCCCCCACCCACAACCACCCACACCCACACCCATAAATACACCCCCACCACACCACCCTCACACACACATCCATTATCACCCACGCTCTGTAAAACCACTAATCAATGAGGTTACCAGTACAAACCAGCATCTCGGATAAATTCTTTTGGCCTCTCTATACAAAGTCACCTGGCCCGGCGCTCCCTCTAATGAGTGATCGATGTGTGGAGGCTGGTGACTCGCTGCCTAGACCATCCTACACAAATATACATCGGTAACCAATATCTGCGGAGAGCACACTGGTTATGAGAGAGGAGGAGAAGGAGGAGAAGGAGGAGGGAAAGGATAGAAAGGGTGAGGAAGAGGAGTAGGAGGATAGAAAAGAGGAGGAGGAGGTGTATGAGGAATATGTATGGTTGTATTACATGAAAATAAAACCACACACCTCAGCACCTTTTATAATACATCTCACTTCCTTATGTGTCGTTTCCCTTCTCTTTCCTTCCTTTCTCTTTTTTTTCTTCTCTTCCATTCCATTCCCTTCCCTTCCCTTCCATTCGAAACACACGTAATAACAATGGGACGAATTCTTCAAGAGATCCAAGGGTGACGAAAAAAAATTCAGTGTATCTTTCTCAATAACTTTTTTTTAAATCATAATTTTCTCCACACAGTCAGAGAACGAATGACAGCTGTATATGAACGACACACATAATGTAATAATAATCACCCTCTTTACCTCCTCGTCTTGAATATAATGAATTTACTGAGTGAATACGTAATGTAAGTACCGTACCTTACTAGCTCTGCACTGCCTTGCTGCCTCACCTTTCCGACACGTTTGAAAGCATGTTGGTGTGATGAGCACTTTGTTATGCCTTCCTTCAATACCTGTCTATTATATGCTGGGGTAGTTACCTTTTTTTTTATATTATTATTGTTATTGTTATTATTGTTATGAAAAGGTGATCTATTTCCATAAACTATTAATGTTTCTTGTAGCAAGGAGAATTTTGTTGTCTATA
>JAXIVD010000347.1:67882-75382 GCA_036785275.1 Cancer borealis | reverse complement strand
TAACGGTAAAAACGGCATGTTTGAGTGAGCGTGGGTCAACCTGAAGGTGTGAAGCTGTTCCTGTACATTAATGGAAGGAGGCGTAGTATAGTAAGGTGTCACTGTTCATTATAATCACACAATGAACGGCGATATTACCGTCATATGATCGTAGTTCAAAAGACACTGTATCACACCATCACTGTCCTAGAAACACTTACAAATTAAACTGTTTTGAAGATTAAGGCAAGGCTTTAGTATTACAAAACAACATAATACTGAGAGATAACTGTACTTCTCTGCTTGTGGCTTGCGCTTCATGGCTTCAACTACTTCCTTCTGCAGTAGTACTTCATCTGATATATATTGCAGCATCGCCAGTACCAACCTGCAGCAGAACACCTCTCCTTCAGGTAGTTGTTTGTTTATTGATTGTTTTTGTTTTTAACGAGTGGACGCGACCCTTGCCAGACGTATTCGTAACAGAGACTCGTTGTTGATTTAGCATTAGTCAGCGAGTAACAGAGACAACGAAGCGGTAATCAGGCGACTCATCTGTGTTGTGTTTTACCGGGAAGTGATTTTGTCTTTCTCGGATTCGTCATTATATTTGCTTATTAAGTTAACAAAGAACACGTGGCTGTATTTATAGTCTTGATAACGTCCACGGCACTTCTTTATGGGTTATTATTAGTTAAAATGTTTCTATTATACGCTATTTTGTCCTTATCTGTAATTATATATCATGCTTCTGTCACACTCTGTATTTCATAATTTGTAATCATCTCTATGTGAGTTTTCTTGTTCGTAGTTTATAATTAGTTCACAGTTGTTTTTTTTATCTAAGAAATCCTCTTTCAGTCTTCACAATTAAATCCTTGGTTGAAATTCCTCCATTCATTAATTTTAGTTTCAAAGTCTCTATTAGTTTCTGTTTTTAATGTGTAATCTTTTTTCATCTTTCACATATCTCTCTCATTCAGTTAAAACGACAGCTTCATCCCATCCTCTACCCACACACACACACCTACACCTACACCCACACCCACACACACACACACACACACACACAACCCCTGACAGCTACATCCAACACACACGGTGATCAACTTGGGATCGGGTCGAAGTACACGGCCTCGAGGGAGGTAAAAGGGTATTGGAAGTCAAGTTATGGCCACAGGCAGATAAGACTGAGTTAACTGAGATCCTTAATGTGACGTGTGATGCCATGTTCTGTTTATTATGTAGTGTGTGTGTGTGTGTGTGTGTGTGTGTGTGTGTGTGTGTGTGTGTGTGTGTGTGTGTGTGTGTGTGTGTGTGTGTGTGTGTGTGTGTGTGTGTGTGTGTGTGTGTGTGTACCTAGGCAGTCAGTCATTCTTTCTCAACATAACCTAACTGCGAAACAACAATAACAAGAATAACAACAACAACAACAACAACAACAACAACTTGGTAACTTCACTACGAACTACATCCAGAGTCCAGTGAATTACAAGGTCTGTTCATCTGCATCACAAATCCCATCACTTCATACATACCATCAAGGTGCATGGAGGATCATTGACCTTTTCAGTATTAATGTTTAAGCCGCATCACTCTCCTCTTTAGGCGACAAGACGAACACATGGAATTTATAAGTGGAATTTTATGTAATATTGATTTTAAATGTCTATACGGAGCCTAAAAGCTGTATTATGTTCTTTGTCTATATTCCTTTAGGATTATAGTCATCTTCTAAGTGTTGAAGCATTAATAATAGTGTCCTCAGCAGGAAGGGGAAGGGCGGGGAGGCAAACCTAACCTACCGTCAAACCTAATCTAACCTAACCTATTAATCAATACAACTCAATCTAAGGTAACAATGAACCTTGATGCTTCTCTGTAATGCATTTGTGATACTCTCCTGCAAACATTTCCTCCTCCGGCATGAAACAATAAATATGCTACATCAGTTTACCTCAGATCTACTTTCCCTAACACAGGCCCGTCCCTTCAAATCCTGGCCGGTGTGACAGGAGACAATGCACTAACGCAATGTTGGAGTGGCAGAGAGTGTGGCCTTTATTTTGGAGCTGAGAGTGGCTAGCGAACCGAAGCACGGATATCACTGTCAACCTGTCACTGTTTGCACTGCTACATGGAAGACACAAACATAAAAATTAAAAATTAAAATAAAATAAAAAATACACATACATACACATACATAATCCCCTCAAAACAACAGACACAATCAAATAATGAGCCAATAACTTACTCAATCTTCTTAACTTTTTATTTTTATGTACGGAAGATCCACCAACGAAAACCTTTATATTATCTGATAATAAATTAATTCGAAACCATATTGTTTGAATTCCTTTACTTTTTTTCACAATCCTCTCATCTCTGCACTTTTATAGACTCGCTTTTATTTACATAGGCGTTACAAGGGGTGGCAGGAGAACAAATGAGTGTTGGCAGTGCGTGTGTAAGGAGGCAGGGATTAATAGCACGAGACTGTCTGCAAAGTGACTTCATATACTCGTATCTATCAAGTTTTTTTTGTATCTACATGTCTACCAGTAAGTTTGTATGTATGTATGTATAAATGCAGACATCATCATCATCATCATCATCATCATCAACAGCAAGTCAATACAGCTGAAAAAAAATGACAATCTTTATTATTTTTCTCCGTGTCAACTTTTACCTCTCATCTCTGTCTCTTGTGTTGGTTTCTCTTTACTCAATCCATCTATCTATCTATCTATCTATCTATCTATCTCTGCCTTCCTCTCAGGAGTTGAGGATAAACAATAATATTTTGGCAGAGGATACTTGATAAACGTTCTTACCGCTTCAGAGAGAGAGAGAGTGTGTGTGTGTGTGTGTGTGTGTGTGTGTGTGTGTGTGTGTGTGTGTGTGTGTGTGTGTGTGTGTGTGTGTGTGTGTGTGTGTGTGTGTGTGTGTGTGGAAGGGGATAGAGAAGGTGGACTTTTAGAAAACGTATCGGACGGAAGCAAGGAAGAAAAGAAGGAAGCAGGGAAAAAAGAAGGAAGGAAAGCAGGAAGGAAGGAAGGAAGGAAGGAAGGAAGGAAGGAAGGAAGGAAGGGAGGAAGTTATGCAAGATAGTATTCAAGCAAGAAAGGACTTAAGGATATAAAAGGAGGCAGGATTTACGAGAGAGAGAGAGAGAGAGAGAGAGAGAGAGAGAGAGAGAGAGAGAGAGAGAGAGAGAGAGAGAGAGAGAGAGAGAGAGAGAGAGAGAGAGAGAGAGAGAGAGAGAGAGAGAGAGAGAGAGAGAGAGAGAGAGAGAATCACGATATCTTTCCTCCTCCTCCTCCTCTCTACAAAATACATAACATGATATTTTCCTTTCTAACTTTTTCCTGGGTGGGTGGAGAGAAGTCTTATTCTATTCTATCATGTTCTCCCACACGTAGGATACTAAAATACGTAGTTCGGAAAATACATTAATTATACACTAACAGGTCCCCTAGTACACGTTCATCTTATGTAATGTTATGTAATGCTATGTAATGCTATGTAGTGCTAAATAATGCTCTATACGGCTATGAAATGCTATGTAATGCTATGTAATGCTATGTAGGGCTATGTAATGCTATGTAATTCCCTTGTGTGCTACCATCTCTCCTTAACCTCTTCCTCTTCTTCTTCCTTTTCATCACCGTTCCACCTCCTTCTCATTAGTATGCCCTGGTGTCTCCTCCTCCTCCTCCTCTTACTTATCAGGGCGTCAGGTAAGGTGTGTCCCTCTACTAGACATTCCCTGACATTCTATACGTGTACTATCTCAACGTCGCCGCCGCCGCCACCACCACCACCACCACTGCCACCTGTTGCTGCTTTGAGAACTCCACGCCTGAATGTTAAGAATTGTATAGTGAATAACAGTTAGGAATTCTACTTGTTAGTTAGTTATATATGTCATTCTATACCCAGTTGATTGAATGGTAATGATTGTGGTGAGTGATAGGTGAGTATAATGTTGTGGGATGCCTCTGTCTTACCACCACACCAGCGCCGTGCATGTGGTAGTATAGAAGGGTCGTAAAGGATCTGAAGGTGTAAAGAATGAGAAGCAGAGGTACTCGACTCTCTCCACTATAATTTCCCGTGAGTGTAAGTGTGGAAGCAAGTGGTAATTGTGTGTGTGTGTGTGTGTGTGTGTGTGTGTGTGTGTGTGTGTGTGTGTGTGTGTGTGTGTGTGTGTGTGTGTGTGTGTGTGTGTGTGTGTGTGTGTGTGTGTGTGTATGTGTGTGTTTTCACGTGTACATTTATATTGATCATCACCCATCATCTCATCACCTCATCACCTCTCATCACAGTTGATCATGTCCCACCCCCGTCATCACCACTCCTCATCACCCTTCATCACTACCCAAAAAGGCGAAGGGACGGGGTTAATTCTGTAAAAATGACAAAGGTTAATGAAAGCAACGATAACATGCCACAAAAAATAGTGAGAGAATAAGAGCAAACTATTTTCTTTTCAATTCAGGAGTGGAAGTTGCTACTGTAGAAAAATATAAAAGGAAAATAATAGTGTAAATAAATAGTTTTGTGACCACAGAAAAATATTAGAAGCAAACCGTGTAGTAACAGGAGTAGAATTTAGAGTAACATTGGACAAGTCAAGATATATAATGGTGGAAACATATGGTGCGTGAGGGTGGGTAGCAGAAAGCACCATTACAGCCTCATCCAGTAAACAGTGGAGGCTTAGCAAGTGGCTGGATGATGAGGCTTGATTCAGGACCTGTGACTGTGGTGATGTGGTGGTGATTAGGGTGATGATGGGGTGATGATGATGATGATGACATTAACACACACACACACACACACACACACACACACACACACACACACACACACACACACACACACACACACACACACACAC
This sequence comes from Cancer borealis, assembly GCA_036785275.1. Lineage (NCBI taxonomy): Eukaryota > Metazoa > Arthropoda > Malacostraca > Decapoda > Cancridae > Cancer > Cancer borealis. The sequence continues at coordinate 70,500 of JAXIVD010000347.1, read as the reverse complement.
ACACACACACACACACTATTACCAACAGTTAAAACAATAATAAAAACACCAACACATACTCACTATCAACTTATTTACAGAATATTAATAAAAATCAAGCAAGGGAAAATGAGACTAATATTTGACCTAGGATTAATTCAACACGGAAATTAATACTCCTTTAATAATATATATTAATCCATAGTAATAAGTCTGTTTGCCTATATATCTGTCTGTTTGTCTGTCTGTATCTCTCTCTCTGTATCTCTATCTATCTATCTATCTGTCTATCTATCTCTCATTATCTCGTTGTAGTGAGGTAATGAGAATGGAATCACAATAAGGACACATTTTCCCTCCCCATCAATCCTCAGCCTCGTGCCTCGCCATACAAGGACTCAAGGTAATACAGAAACATTCCACACCCAATCTGCATAACGGTCCCCTAATAATCACAACCACAAACACAGGTAAGAGGGCAGAGAGTTCGTTTTCTATGTGAAGAACAAAAAATTAAGACGGATTGATGTGAATGGTCAGTCATAATGAAGATATTGACGTATATTTATAATTTTATTTTATTACCTTATTTACATGAAAAATTTGGTTGTTACCTCCCACGTTTCTGGATGAGTCTGTCTGTCTGTCTGTCTGTAGGTGTTATGAGACTTGCAACTACATATACGTTCTGCCTTTGCTTCCCTTCGTCAGAATTCACGTGAAATACTGGACAGCAAAGTGTTGAGTGTGTATATGTATGTATGTGTATCTGACCTTGAAAACTATGCAACGTTTGACATGGTAAAGAATGGCGTATATATATTTTTTTTTATCTACTACTGTGTATGTATGTATGTATGTATGTAAGAGGAAGTAAAGGATAGAAGGCTAATGTATGTATGTATGTATGTATGTATGTATGTACGGTGTAGTGTTGCATGATGGTAATTGTAATGCTGTATGACGTGAGGTGTGTGTACGTATATAAGAATTATTCTTTTATATCATAACAAAAACAAAACCAAAATGAATTACCGGCAGCTACGTAAACAATGCTAGGAAGAAGAAGAAAAAAGTCTGGGAGTCAGTCTTCTAAAAACGAAATTAAAAGGTAAGAAAAAAGTAAACAAAAATACAAGTATATATATATATATATATATATATATATATATATATATATATATATATATATATATATATATATATATATATAAGGTAATATTATAAGTATATTTATAAAAATTATCCTGCTCTAGTGTCACCATCTAGCGCCACACCATTACATCTCTTTATCAGTCCTCCTCCTCCTCCTCCTCCTCTCTGTGTGTGTTCGATTTTCTATTCTCTTCTATTTTGCTTGCAGGGATGAGTTCTTTTTCTTGTGTGTGTGTGTGTGTGTGTGTGTGTGTGTGTGTGTGTGTGTGTGTGTGTGTGTGTGTGTGTGTGTGTGTGTGTATGCGAAAGGTACGTACGTGTATCAGCCGAAGACATGATCTCTCTCTCTCTCTCTCTCTCTCTCTCTCTCTCTCTCTCTCTCTCTCTCTCTCTCTCTCTCTCTCTCTCTCTCTCTCTCTCTCTCTCTCTCTCTCTCTCTCTCTCTCTCTCTCTCTCTCTCTCTCTCTCTCGCTCTCTCTCTCTCATACACATACACCGTCAAAATACAATGTCGTTGCAAAAGGGAAATACCAGATTGCATTTCCCTGTATTAAAATTCAACGTGACTCGCCCCTCGTCTCCTCCAACCACCTCCTCCACCCACCTCCTCCACCCGCTGCCTCTACCCGCCTCCTCCACCTGCTTCCGCCCACTGCAAGGAAAGTGTGTGTGTGTGTGTGTGTGTGTGTGTGTGTGTGTGTGTGTGTGTGTGTGTGTGTGTGTGTGTGTGTGTGTGTGTGTGTGTGTGTGTGTGTGTGTGTAGGTGTGTGTGTGTGTGTGTGTGTGTGTGTGTGTGTGTGTGTGTGTGTGTGTGTGTGTGTGTGTGTGTGTGTGTGTGTGTGTGTGTGTGTGCTGCTGCTGTTGTTGATCTCACACATAATAATGAGGCCAAAATACGCCATCAAGACGCCCTCATTCTTTTGTTCCTCCAAATACAATTATGTTAATCACCACCCACTGACACGAGGAGATGAGGTGAAGAACAAAAAAAGAGGAGGAGGAGGAGGAAGAGGAAAAGGAGGAGGAGGAAGGAGGAGGAGGAGGAGGAGGAAAAGGAGTTTATATTTGAACGAAAAAAGTCACTCCACCAACAAACTCTGGATCTAGTGTGTTGCCTCTTCTGACTCCTTTTTTTTAACTCTTGCGAAGTATAAGTAACTAGAACGTATTAGAAATTTACTATATTACATTACATTGATAATAACTACAATATCAACATTTCGTCACAAGTTCTTAGTGTCACTGGTAAGATGTTTCACCCCCTTTAAAATCAGCCCTAAATGTTTTCTCTCTTTAAATTCAACCCTTTCAATATTTTCCCCTTAAATCCACCACTTCAATATTTTTTTTCCTTTGAAAGTGAACCCTTAATATTTCTCCCTTACATTGAAACATTGTAATATATTTCTCACCCTTAATATTTTCCCTCTTAAACTCATCCCCTTAATATTTTTCTCCCTTTAAATCTAAGACACGTTTCCCCT
>JAXIVD010000347.1:30000-65000 GCA_036785275.1 Cancer borealis | reverse complement strand
ACACACACACAAATGGATCCTGCTAGTCACGAATCTACTTTGTTTTTATATATACTACATTTTCTCTTTTTTTTTTTGCAATGATTTCGGTCCCAACAGCTTCAAAATCATCTCCTTTACCTTAATATTAGTGTTAGTGTCGCCAAAAAACAGTCCTGTAGTTGTAATTTTATAAAAAAAAAAAAAATCTTCCTTATTATTAACGCAATTACGCACATTCTTTTTTCCAGTAAGATATGCGCTGAAATATCTGTCACTTTCACTTTCATCACCGTGGTTCCTTAGTTAGTATGATATGGTGTATTTTTAAACATTGAAAGTGTGTCTGAGAGAGAGAGAGAGAGAGAGAGAGAGAGAGAGAGAGAGAGAGAGAGAGAGTAGGCTACAAAAAGGTGTGTTACTACGCATCGAGAGGCATGTTTAGACAGGACTGAACTTGCGTTTTGGGGGAACGTTCAAGACGAACAGACACACAGACAGACGGACAGACATACTCATCATCATTATCATTATCATTATTATTATCATCATCATCATCAGTACATGGACTTTAAAAGGACAGACTCGCCTATTAAGGAATATTACACCACTAGTATATATATAGTGCTTCTCAGTTATCAAGGCCAGTCACCAGTGTGGGTTGTCGAGGTAATAGGAGCGATGATGATGTCCCCATGTGTGTGTGTGTGTGTGTGTGTGTGTGTGTGTGTGTGTGTCGTAGGTGTGGACATTGAAGGTCCTGCTAACCTCATCTTGTTCATATCCTAAGGTGAGAGAGAGAGAGAGAGAGAGAGAGAGAGAGAGAGAGAGAGAGAGAGAGAGAGAGAGAGAGAGAGAGAGAGAGAGAGAGAGAGAGAGAGAGAGAGAGAGAGAGAGAGAGAGAGAGAATACCGTATTTATCTCAACTAAAAACAGTATAGTAATAAATAAAATAGATGAACTGAACCTCACTAACAATTACCCTTAAACTATCAAACATTCCTATAAAATCAATACTTAAACTCGACCAAAATTCCGTAAGTTCAAGTAAAAACAAAAGAGAAATCTGAAAACCATGAATGAGTCTTGTATATGAAGAAAGACACAAGAGTTTTACATCCTCTCGCTAAAACATGGATTGGAGATGACTGAGCGTGTATGAGAGAGAGAGAGAGAGAGAGAGAGAGAGAGAGAGAGAGAGAGAGAGAGAGAGGGAGAGAGAGAGAGAGAGAGGGAGAGAGGAGAGCGGCGAGCGAGCGACAGTCTGCCAGCCAGCCAGACTCAGGTTAGCACAGAGAGGTTCTGGCCGCGGCTCCTCTGTACTACCTACCTCCGTTCTCCTCACCTCACCTCACCCTCCCTTTACTCAGTTGCCACGCGCTGCCTTATCATTATTATTATTATTGTTGCTGCTATTATTATTATTATTATGTTGTTGTTTTTGTTTTGATGGCTGTGTAAATCAGTAAAAAATGTTGTGTGGTGTAGCAGACGTGTTTCTCTCTCTCTCTCTCTCTCTCTCTCTCTCTCTCTCTCTCTCTCTCTCTCTCTCTCTCTCTCTCTCTCTCTCTCTCTCTCTCTCTCTCTCTCTCTCTCTCTCTCTCTCTGGGACAGTGACGGAAGTATTACTTAATGTTATACAGAAACATGTGTATATATATATATATATATATATATATATATATATATATATATATATATATATATATATATACACACACACACACACACACACACACACACACATACACACACACACACACACACACACACACACACACACACACACATACACACACACACACAAACATGATTTATAATACTGAAAGCGATATTTCACGTATATTCATCATCATCATCATTATCATCATCATCATCACCATCATCATCAATATTCAATCATCTTTCCATAACTCACAACCCATACACAGTCAACATCTTCCTCTCTTTCCCAAAATAATAAAAAAGAAGAAAAAAATCTCACACGTTCCAACTCAATTCTTTTCTTTACCTTTCATCTTTCATTTCTCACCCCCGTTCCTCCTCTCCTGCACCCCCCTCTTCCCTCCTACATCCTTCCCTTCCATGCCCTCCTTCCCCTTCCTAACCCAGACCGCTTCGACTCGCACGTGTCAGTCCAAGTCGGCAATGAATACTCCCGGAGAGCGACCGAGAGCAGTTGTCTCACGGAGCTTGTAGGGAGTGGATGTGCGCTCCTTCACTCGCACTCCCCGCCCCTCTTCCTCTAGTCCTCAGCCTCGCTATCCAGTCAGTTGTTTTTAGTGTGGTGGAAACAGTTCGTTTTTAACTTTTTAATACGTGGAAGTAACTGGTGTATTTTTAAAGTGAAGAATTGTGGATTTTTATCGGTGCAAGTGAAAGTAAAATCAAGTTTGAGTGTGATTTGACGTCGCGAAGGATTTACTGGAATCATACTGGAACCATACTGGAACACAACATTTCACCTCAATAGTTTGTAAGTAAGACCTGGTTATAGTTTTTTATCTTTATTATTTACTGTGATAGTTATTTTCTGTGATTTTTTAACTTTCTGAAAATTTCTTAATTTTTTTGGTTATCATTGGAAAACACAATTATTAATAAGACTCGCGTGTGGAAGGTTTAAAAGGCAAAGAGTATTAGTGCCAAGACAACAACTACATCATCATCATCATTATTAATAGTGTTAGCACCATCACTATAATAACACATACAACATAGATTTATAGTGATGTGTGTTTGTGTACCTACGGAGATAACACCTTACCTTACCTTACATAGCAACAAAAGTGACTCAGGTTAAACAGTTACAAAACCTTAAGAAGACACATATACATTTTTTTTTACCTGCATATTACTGAGAGCCTTGAATTAGGTATTTAATATTCCTACCACCACCAGCACCACCACCACCACCACCACCACCACCACATTCCAATAGCTAAATTATCTTGAACGGGAAGGAAACGAACAACTAATACTAATTCCACAAAAACCTTGAATCATTAACATCACTTATGGATTGTAAAATACTTCCCTTGATCTCACCTCGTAACCAGCATCACTTAGTATAGATTCTGGAATGCGTTTGTTCATCTCCTGGCTGGATGGCTCTTCTCCTCGCCTCTACGATGGAGTGTAAATGTCAAACGTTCGATAGATAACCACTCTGCCTCACACCAGCCAGCTCGAGGCTTCACCACCACGCCTCCTTCACTCAGAACACGAGAACAACTGTACATCAGCCTCCAAGCTTTCATTCTTTGCGTGTATATGTGTGTGTGTGTGTGTGTGTGTGATTTACGTTAACATTACATACCTTAGATAGATAGTTGGTTAGTTAGTTAGCAGTGTGGAAAGGTCATTTAGAATCGTTTAATCAATCATTTTCCTCAAACATGACAAAATACGGGCCGAGCACTTACCTTTATTACGCAAACTATTGAAGTGCAACACCGAGGGAGGGAGAGAGGGTGTTGGAATGTTATATAGAAGGAACGAACGAATAGTGACGAGCGACCACGAAACACTGACACAGCTTGGTGAAAGTAACAGCGAAGTAGTAGTAATAGTAGTGGTGGTGGTGGTGGTGTAGCTGTTATAGTTTAATGGAAGAAAATTGGATTATTATTAGCAATGCGGTATAAAGTTTTGCTCCATCGCCTTGCTCTACTCTACTCTCTCTCTCTCTCTCTCTCTCTCTCTCTCTCTCTCTCTCTCTCTCTCTCTCTCTCTCTCTCTCTCTCTCTCTCTCTCTGCTACATCGAGGGCGGGGTGATCATTGAAGCAGAATCACAGGTACACACAGAGGATGTTTCGCGAGCTAACTGGTCTGAAAATATTAGCAGCAGACGATGGAGGGAGGGAAGGAGGGGAGGCCGTGAAAATAATAGTCTCAGTTGGCGTGCGGTTGTGGTGGGGAGTGCACGTTCCCTTCCTTCCTTCCTTCCTTCCTTACTCCCTTCGTCTTGTTGTCTCTGTCGTGTTTTGTTTTTTTAAGTTTGTCATTAGTTAATCCTTTATTGTTTTGTTTATTGCACTGCATCGCGTTTTTTGTTGCACACGTGGAGTGGTTATTGGCGCAGGGAGGTGACTGTTTTATTTTTTCTTAAAATATATTTACGACTGTCCCTGAAATCTTGAATCGACTATGAACCAACGAACGTCAACCAGAAAATGTTTACGATAAAATCACCAGGTAAGTTAATAAATTAGTTAAGTCTACGGTTAATTACCCTCCCACGTCCACACTTAAGTACCCATCTGACCTATTAGTAATTAAGTACATGTTCGATTGTTCACTGTGCTTGTTAGTGACTGTGTGTGTGTGTGTGTGTGTGTGTGTGTGTGTGTGTGTGTGTGTGTGTGTGTGTGTGTGTGTGTGTTAATGGTACCTTGCTCGCCCTTCACGACAAGTTTTTATCTAATTATTGAATCGCGTTCCCTGGCCGTGACGTCGATGCTAAATGTGGTGGTTAGAGAGAGAGAGAGAGAGAGAGAGAGAGAGAGAGAGAGAGAGAGAGAGAGAATATCGATCGTGAATAGTTTGTCATTTATGCGTCTATTTTTGCGTTAAACTGTATCAAAGTCACTATAAAATGTGCAGCCAATTATAGCTAGCTTTTCATGCCTGTCTGTCTGTCTGTATGTCGTGTTTGGTGGTGATGGTGGTGGTGGTGTGCAGTTGTTCGTTCCTAAATAGTGTGTGTGTGTGTGTGTGTGTGTGTGTGTGTGTGTGTGTGTGTGTGTGTGTGTGTGTGTGTGTGTGTGTACCTCGCTAAGTACCACACACACTCACCTCACCCTCATTTAACTACATTTTAATCAACATAAATACGTTTTTTCGATTAATTCCCGTTAGTTTGCAGTACACATCTCCGTTTTCTTTTCAGGATATTTTAATGGTTGGTGCTTGTAGTTTATTTTTATTCACGTTTATATATGTGTTTATTAAGCTTTATTTATGTTTGCTAGAACTAGAACACGTGAATGAGTAACTATGTGAGGTGATGCAGATGTTAACTAAACCTTTATTCCTTCTATTTATATTAACTATGTAAGGTATAACACTTGAATCGTTATGAGGTTATACAGGTATTAACTAAGCCTTTATTCCTTTTATTTATATTAACTAAGCATTTCTTCCTTGTACAGATGAGCGGGAAGAGGAGTCGGTCGTTCAAATGTGCCGTTCATCACAGAGATCGCCAAGTCGCCTCTGATAACGACTTCCACCTTCTCCTCCACGAGCCTCCTATATTTAACAAGTAAGTGTGTGTGTGTGCGTGTGTGTGTGTGGTACTACGTGTTCAAGTCATGCATGCCAGTGGCTTGATGTAGTGGGTGTCGCAGCGCTCGTTAGACTATGAGTGAAAGGGAAGGAGGGAAGTGTGCTTGGTAATGCAGAGTTAATGAGGGAGTGTAGAGGGAGGCGTGAGTCACCTTCAGCACGAGACTCACTCCCATTGAGGTGTTTTGATGTAACTTGACGAAGCTCTGTTGTAGATCACGCAACCTTAGGGCTTCCTCAGGCCTGCCAACTCCAGCAATCAATTCTCGCAGGTCATGTTAGCCTGAGTTTCTAGTGGTAGTGGTGGTGGTGGTGGTGCTTGGGGCTGTGTACGTACTTGTTCATAGTGCTGTGTGTGTATGTATGTGTGTGTGTGTGTGTGTGTGTGTGTGTGTGTGTGTGTGTGTGTGTGTGTGTTGGTGTGTTGGTGTACAAGAGGCTGGGAGTAACTCGCTGCCATCTTCAGAACACTGTTGCTTCCCCATTTATATTTTGACGTTGGCACTCTTGGAATGCCTAGCCACCGGGGTGCCTTGTAAGGGCTGGCACTGGTTAGTCGCTGAGTCAGGCCGCTCCATGAAACATGTGCCATCGTGTTTTTATACTAGACGAGGCCCGAGTATGTACTATGTGGTGCCGTGTATTGTGCTCAGGATATGTGAGAGGAGTGTTCGGGCGAGTGTGCGAAGGTGTCGGCAGTGTTTGCGGTAATTATTGTATGTGTTAGTGTTGTGGTACATAGTGTAAATTGAACGTGTGTTGTGTTGTGTTACATGATGAAAATGTAACTTGTGTTTGTGTGATGCCAATCTAGTGTGTTGTGACCTGGTGATGACATTCACAGTGTTGGGTTCAGTTCTCAGTTGTAGTGTTTCCTGCTGCAAGAACAAGAGACAGCTGAAGGAACTCGTGCATGTCTCCACTCATGAAACATTTACGGTGGTGGTGATAAGCAAAGTTCAGTTAGCATTACAATTACAACGAATGTGTTTCCCTTTCAGAATGGTTCGCCTGATCGCAGACGAGTTCCTAACAGAGGAGCGGGACAGGAAGTACTACGCTGACCACTACAGGTGTTGGCCGCCGCCGCTCTTCATCATTGCTGTTACTTTAGTCCAGGTGAGGCAATGACACTTGATTGAAAACGGGGAGGCAGGTGTTGAAGCTCGCTCACGTATTAGCGGTGCGGACGCGACGAGGGGGTGTAGAGTAGCACACTGGTAGGAGGGAGCGAGAACGAATGGGTGGTGGTGAGGGCACGAGGTGCATCACACTGCCAGTGGCCCTACTTGGTGCCAGGTGTAAGGTGTGGGGGTGTGAAGCTGACATCATCACATCTTGCTGCTCCTTTCCCTGCCCCCATCCACTCACTAACTCGTCCACCTTCCTCATCCTCACTCATCCCCCATCCATTCTTGCTCCTTCCTCGATTCACATTCTAGGGTTTAGTTACTTTCACTCCTACTCTCTCTAACTGTACAAGAGGCAGCGATAGTACGTGGGCGGAGGTAACATAGAAAAAGCGAGGGTCGTACATGAGGTGGAGGAGGAGGAGGAGGGGAAGAAGGAGGAGGAAGAAAAACTCTGCGCGAGGGACAGTCCATCGATCCCTTCGGTGCCCAAATATCACCCCTGATCATCCCGTTGCCTGGATACAAGATGTCAACAAACCGTCTCGATCATGAACCGAGGGAGGAAGGAAGGGAGGGAAGGAGGAGTAAAGGGCACGCAAGGCAGCTAGTTGTGTGTCAATGATGATTAAGTTAGTAGATGATATTAATAAGATGATATTTAAGAACATAAGAAAATAAGGAGGCTGCAAAAGGCCAATTGACCTACACAAGGCAGCTCCTGTATTTAAGTATATATTGATAGTATTGTGACTCGGTTTGGCTTACATACAACCAGTTCGAGTTGTTTCTCGGGGTCAAGGAATGTTATGGTGTTTCCGTGTGAGTTTGTGGAGTGGCTGAGGAATGCAGGTGCCGAACGGGCGGTGGGCGTTGTGTTCCTTCAGTGGTGGGCGTGATAGAAGCAGTCCAAATATTTACAACCCGCTGCACCCCATCACTTGAAGCTCCAGTCTTACCAATCCAGCCTCCCCCTCCTCCTCCTCCTCCTCCTCCTCCTCCTCCTCCTCCTCCTCCTCCTCCTCCTCCTCCTTCAATCGTAGAACAGTTGCAACTCAAGAAAAGACTTAACAATACTTTAATTCTAATCTGCAACTAAGATATTATTCGCTAGTGCCATTCTCGTGCCTGTCTTTACGTACACACGCACACGCACACGCACACACACACACACACACACACACACACACACACACACACACACACACACACACACACACACACGGGGGTCATGTCATCGCGTGCCCGGCTCAACAGAGGTATTCTTTCCCTTCATCAGTGGGTCGATAATTTGTGAGATATTCAATGTCAGTAGAAACCCATCAAGGTCTCTCACCCTCTGCTTCCACCTCTCCCTCCTCCTCCTCCTCCTCCTCCTCCTCCTCCCTCCCCCTCCCCCTCCCCCTCCTCCTCCCCCTCCTCCTCCTCCTCCTCCTCCTCCTCCCCCTCCTCCTCCCTCCGCCTCCCTCTCATACAGCTGGAACTGACCCTCACAACATGGCTTCCTCCTCCTCCTCCTCCTTCTCCTCCTCCTCTTCACTTCATAAACCATCTATACACCTTTACTTATTAATGAGCTAACATACAACGGTCTCTATACACTTACATATGACTGTTTTCATACACCTACATATGACTGTCTCCATTCACCTACAGTATACATAGGTTACATTAAGTGCTTCGTTGGGTGTTTCTGGACTAGACAAAATGAGAGAGTGTGGTAGGATTCACAGGTGGCTTCCTAAGTTTGTGAGGTAGGGATAGGGAGGGGGTTGTATAATGAATAAGGGTGTGGTAGGGGTGTGGTAGGGTGTTGTGAGTAGGGGTGTTATAGGTGTCCATGTCTGAGTTTCCGGTGGGGGCTGAGGGGACTGGAAAGAAGGATTCCAGGTTATGAAGGCTATCCACTCCCCTCTCCCGCTTCCAGCCTCCTCCTCCTCCTCCTCCTCCTCCTCCTCCTCCTCCTCCTCCTCCTCCTCCTCCCCCCTCCAGCCTCTTCCTCTTCTTCCTACTAGTCCTCCTCCTTCTCCCTCCAGCCTCTTCCTCTTCTTCCTACTAGATTTTTATCCTACTCTACTTCCAATATCTTTCCTTGTTCTCTCTCTCTCTCTCTCTCTCTCTCTCTCTCTCTCTCTCTCTCTCTCTCTCTCTCTCTCTCTCTCTCTCTCTCTCTCTCTCTTATGGTTCACTTCCTCTGTCCTCCTCATTTAAGAACATTTCCTTTCCTTCCTCCCTTCCTCTCCTTTCTCTCTTCGTCTCCTCCTTTCTTCGTCCTCTCTTCCTTTCTTACTCTCTTCCTCTCTTCCTCTCTTTCTCTCTTCCTCTCTACCTCGTTTCAGCATCCTGGTCCTTGTCACCGCCTCATCACGTGAAAAAGATGCGCAGTTTTATCTTGTATGTTAGACTACGTTAGTGAAATTTTGACAGTGTAGAAAACATTAAGAAAAATTAGTGTACGTGTGTGTGTGTGTGTGTGTGTGTGTGTGTGTGTGTGTGTGTGTGTGTGTGTGTGTGTACGTGTACGTGTACGTGTACGTGTACGTGTACATGTGTGTGGGTGTGTGTATATCAAGTCGTAAACCAGTACAGACACGGAAGGATCATCATTAATCCCCCGGCGGTGGCTTATCCTTGAGTCCTTGTAAATACTACCTGGCAGGGGCAACCTTCCCTCTGTCCCTCCGTCCCTCAGTCCTCGTGGCGGTGGTGGTGGTGGTGGTGCATGTCAGGTGGTACGCGGGCTCGGGAAAGGGGCTCAGCGATGGTGTTGGGAAGGGAGGAGGGGGAGGGTAGGACAGAGGTAAGGGTGGGTGTGTACTCACTCCCAGCTGCTAACCTGCCAACTCTACTTCACCTTACGTGTGCACCCATCCACCTATCCACCTATCACTAGCCAATCTCTTCCACCTATAACCATCTTCCACTTACCATGTACTGTACTACTTCCACTATCTCTCTAGAACTAGCCATATTCTCTCCTCTTGTACTATACTTAATATACACCATCTACCCTTTACTCCACATTTTCCACACTACACAACCACCTTTATTCCACCTTCACTACACACTCGTACCCTAACCACATTGCTAAGAATACCTCCATACACACATCCACATAACGATAGGACGGGAGTGGATGCTGGTATGGAGTAATGTGGAGGAGTAATAACATCAATACGGAGTGAAGTGAAATGGATGGGAGTTGAAGTGACGTGATGGATGGATGGAGAGATAACAGGCACAGGCACACGTCATCGCTCCAATTCCATCAGCGGCCATCCAGTCTTTGAACCGTCATTGTCCTCGTCAGCTAATGATTAAGGTCGTCCCCAGATGTCCCCGGTCCGCCCTGGTAGAGAGCGAGGCGACCCACACGTGTTAAGAGTAGAGTCAGCTGCAAGGCGCCGCGCACACCCACCAGACACACTCCAGACGCCGCGGCCTCCACACGATACGATCCCTTGATAACCTGCTCCCTAGGTGGTCTGTCCTTCTGTCCTTCTCTCCTCGTCACCAAACTAACTTACCTTCCCCGCCTGCCATCACCACCTGCCTTATCCCAGACTCGCTCACCCTCTGCCTTACATTTTAACCCTCCTCCGGCCATCACACCTTCTACTTAATCTATAGTCACTCCTCCCCGACTATTACTGTGCTGGCTGTTGTGTTGTGTTGTCTTAGTGTATGGTCGCAGCTGACGCATCACACACACACACACACACACGCACACACACGCACACACGCACACACACACGCACACACACACACACACACACACACACACACACACACACACACACACACACACACACACACACACACACACACACACACACCCTCGCCCTCCCTACCTACCTACCTACCTATAGCGAGGCACTCATTCCATTCCGTTATGAGCGGCGGTGAAGAGGTCGCCACCACACGTGTTTCAGCGACGATATGTAACCACTGGTCTACATGCACGCCCCACCGACCCACTCTCACACACACACACACACACACACACACACACACACACACACACACACACACACACACACACACACACACACACACACTCGGCCAACACATGTAATTTACCGTCATGTAGTTTCAATTTCTTTTCTTTTTTCTTTTTAGATTTATAAATAAGAATGTGAATGTATTGTGGTTTCCTCTTCTGCAAAGCTCCGTCCGGGTTAGAGTGTCGTGATGAGGATCGGTGAAAGGCTGTGGTGGTGGTGGTGCTGCGGCTAAGGTGTGACGGGGGAGGAAGGGATACGGTACCAACCAGTGAACCATACACACACACACACACACACACACACACACACACACACACACACACACACACACACACACACACACCGCCCCACTTTACCTGACACGGTTGTTCTAATTCTACATTCCCTCGTTCATCGTTTTGGGTTCGTCTGTATTTCCTTATCACGTCAATACTGAATCAATTCCCTGAGGTGGAAGTGTGTCATGGGCGTGGAGGGGCGTGGCGTGCCCTGCGAGGCTGGTGGGCATCTAAGAGTCTATAAGGAGGGCGCGTGCGAGGCCCAAAAGGAGGTGAATCTTATGTCACGAGCGGTAATGTTTTCCTCACGACCCTTGGAACGTGGTCTGCCCTGAGGCTACACCTTGCATCACGTTGTGTACCTCGCTGGCAACAACCTAACCTTACCTTACCTTACCTTACCTTACCTTACCTTACCTTACCTAACTTACTGTACTGACGCGCCATGCAAGGGAGTGTGAGTGTGCTTGTTATCTAGACCAATACAGGAAGGCGGGAGTGAGATATACTTTTGAGTTATTTATCCGTGTGTGTGTGTGTGTGTGTGTGTGTGTGTACCTCTGACGCGAACATGCCAGGAATGCAATCAGACAAAAATGCGTGTCTGGTCAGCCCGTGAGGTGAAGGTCCCCGCCGGGCATCATGTTTGGGAAGCTGTCTCCTCTGCCAAGTATATAATGTCAACCTTCAGAGTATTCGCCAAAAATATTCGTTCGGAGAGAGACTGAGTCGATACTGTGTGCCTTCCCTTCTTTCCAGTCTTAGATTGTCTTCATGTAACTTTAACTGTGAACTATAACACTGCTTACTGATTTGATTGAGGCTATGCAATGTAAGCTAAAGAGTCCAGGTTATCGTAGGTCTCGGGTCTTGTAACTCCTTCATGGTGTTATACAAGTGTGGTGGTGTACTGTACCTACTGCGCCATGCGTGTCGTGGTCGTTTGTCTAGCCAGTCACCACGCGTCGCTCGACAAAAAGCTTCAGACGCCATACTTGTCTACTCTTAGTGGTGGCTAGTGAGGGGGCAGACTTGGCCACCACCACCACCACCACCACCACCACCTGTAGAGTTTAGGCAACGATCGTAAGCTTGTGGCACCATCAGGACGCCTCGGGACGGTGCCAGACTAGAGGAAGAAGGTGCCAGCGATACCAACCACCCATTGCAGCCACCCAGAAGCACTTCCGCTCATGTTTTGTGGCATTAATGTACCTTATTTTGGAGGCAGCTGCGGTAAAGGGGGAGGTGAAGGTCGGGTCATAGATGTTTTGGTGAAATGTTGAGCTAATAGGGACTCGCCACCCATCCCTTCGCCCAGTTACATCCTCAAACTGCATTCATGTTTATTTCTGGCCGGGCACGTGTTTTGTAACGTAGCGGCAGCGAATATTAGGGAACAGAACTTTCTACTTCACGGTGGTCTTGTTCCTGGTTGAATCTGCATGTTTCGATAAGTCCCGACGGCTTGGAAGCATCGGAAGTGTGTGTAAAAACGGGTTGTAGTTGTGAGAGTGGAGGCGTTGGGCGCGGTTTGGCACGGCTCCCTCCCGCTGCATGACATCAGCTGAGAGGATGGCGCCGTCGGGGGTCACCAAAGTATGCCGTCCCGTCCCTCCTCACTTACACCGAAAAGACGAAGGCTGACTGGGCATCGCTAGGGTCTAGTACTGATAGGAGGGCAATAAGGGAGTTATGTTCTCGGGGTTACGGAGAAACGACTGTACTTCATAATGTAACAATGTAATTTAAACGGTTTTTCTTTATTGTGTACTAACTTGTTATTTTTTTCAACAGCTCGGGGTGTTCGCGTACTACACAATCATCACAGGCGAGATGAACGTGGCGGGACCCGTAGCGGTGGACTCACCATTCATCTACAGACCAGACAAGCGGCAGCAGGTCTGGAGGTTCATCTTCTACGCTTATCTACATGCGGGGTGAGTAATAAGACGGAATTAAGGGTTGAGCTGTAGTTGCTATTCTCAGCTGTTCATGCGCCAGAAAGCTGATTTTGGCATGTAGGTTCGGTTCACTAAAGGATTAATTCTGTCTAGAAAATATAGTTTCTTATGCATGTGATCCTTAAATTTGTTTATATATAATATTTTCTACTAAAAAATGTAAAATCACTTGTAATGTGTAGGCATCATCCTTGTTTGCTTTTCCTAACGAGCTCCTTGTCCAACGAATACACAGTTAAGGTATCAGGTCCGCTTTGATTATGTTTAGTTTAGGTTAATTCAGGTTAGCTTTTGCTTACATGCCAAACTTGGCTTTCTGGCACATGGTCAGGAGAGATGACTAGTAGTGGCTGGTGGTGGTGGTGGTGCTGCTGCTGCTAAGGTCTGCATGCTTTATAAGACACCAACTAGTTCTTATACTTGATAGGTTGCAACAGGTGAACATTTTAAATTTATATTCACCCTAATTAAAACTTCCTCGGGTCATATTAAGTGATTTTCTAAGAGGAAGGAAACACTACTATGATAACATACTCGTTTAGTTTGTCATACAATGCTGATTGTGAATAATTTCTCCTCAGATGGGTACACTTAGCCTTCAACCTCCTGGTGCAGCTGCTGGTGGGCCTCCCGCTGGAGATGGTGCACGGCTCAGCCCGGATAGGCACAGTATATCTGGCTGGAGTCCTCGCCGGCTCCCTCGGCACCTCCGTCTTCGATGCGGACGTGTATTTGGTCGGGGCGTCCGGCGGGGTTTACGCCTTGCTCGCGGCACACCTCGCCAACGTGCTTATTAACTACAATAATATGCAGTTCGGCATCCTCAGATTGATCGGCGTCTTTTTCGTTGGTGAGTTACAACATAGTGTTTATCCTTCACTTTACTTTCTTATTGTAGCAAACGTATTACCTTTCCCATGTAGGACTAAATCATATTGGATGGAACCTTTTAGTTTGTTCAATTGATGACAGGCAATTAGATAAGTTTATTATGGTGGCGAGAAATGTGTGTTGATGTCTATATATATAAAGTGTGTGCGTGCTTGAGAGAGAGAGAGAGAGAGAGAGAGAGAGAGAGAGAGAGAGAGAGAGAGAGAGAGAGAGAGAGAGAGAGAGAGAGAGAGAGAGAGATATCAATTAAAGCTGTATGTATGATACTCCTGTCTTTCAATGGCGAGGAAAGCCTTAGGGGAACTGAGGTAAATAAAAGTCCAGGAGGGCAGGGAAGGAAGGGGAGGATTGACGTGGCTTCACCCCTCCGTCATCGGGCGGGTGTGCATGTGGGGAAGACAAGTGGTTTATGGCGTAGGTGGGACAGAAATAGCCAGGGATGCATTGCCTTTGTGACGGGAAGGCACCGCGCTCGTCGGCCGGTCAGGCATCTTTGCAATGTGCGCCGCCACGACCCTTGCTGATATTTTAGACTTTTCCTTTGATTCTATTTATAACTTGATAGATGTGGTTAGTTATACATATGTACATAAAGTTATCTAAATGAATCCTCGCCTCCTTGTTCTCCGTTATCTTGTATGTTAATAACGTGTTCATCAAACTCTTAACACCATGACGTTTTGACTGATTCTTTTTTTCTTCTCCTGCAGCGAGCGCCGACGTAGGTTTCGCCATCTATGACCGGTACGCCCACGAGACTGTGGGTCTGCCGGTGTCGTACGTGGCACACCTCACAGGGGCGTTAGCAGGCCTCACATTGGGCTTGGTGGTCCTTAAGAACTTTGAACAGCGCCTCCACGAGCAACTGTTGTGGTGGGTGGCCCTCGGGGTGTACGCGGCGTGCACTCTGTTTGCCGTGCTGTTCAATCTGCTGCACCCGTACCCGTACCTAGGCGTGGCTCAGGGGCTGCTGCTGTAGGCGGCGTGCAGGTGTGCAGGTCGTGGCGTGGCTACCCCCTCTATGGTGCTGTGACTCAAGCCAAAGTTCGTCTCCGCTCATACTGGTGAAAGTGACTTAGTGTAAGACGCCCTAATCAAAGGTACCTCGACTACCTTTTTTAAAACTCAGAGACAGAGTTATTTATTAGTTATTTATTAGTGTCATATTATAGATTTGCCTGTACAGTTTTACAATAATTATTATATTCCATGCTTGTTATATACATGTAATACCTAGTCAAACCCAACATTTCCAAAGGATTTTTCTTCTCTACCTCTATACATCATTATTTCATAATTATTATTATTTTTATTATTATTATTATTATTATTTATTATTTATTATTATTATTATTATTCTCATTATCATTGCTGAAATCATTATTACAATTATTATTATTATCAGTATCAACACAATCATCATCATCATCACTATATTGTTAAACATATTTTGTCCGTCATGTTTGTTTCACACACACAATCGTCACACACAATCATCATCATCATCACATTCATAGTCACCACCACCATAATAATAATAATAATGGTCCACCTGCCTCACCGGTGGGCCGCTGCTCTAGTCTACTTGGTGCTTTCCGTGGGTGAAGGAAGACACCAACCAGCGCATCGCCAGTCAATTTCACGGTGAGAGCTGAGCAGTCGGTGTACAAGGCGACTGAACTTAACTAAAACCTTGCTTGATCCGGCTGCCCGCTCCACCCAAGTCTAAATAAATAAAAAAAGCTTCTTGGCATTCATAGTCCATTCCTTATTATTGTTTTTGAGGAAATATTTAATAGGCTTTGTATGAGGAATTATTTTCCTTTTGTCATTGTACCTTGCTTCGTTTGTTTGGTGTCTAGTCTATTTTTCTTTAAGTTTTTTTTTTATTGTATTTATTTTATTTTTTGTTTGTCAGTTATTTCCCTGTCGTGAATGCATAAATGACATAGATGTATGGTGTATATTTTTACGTTTTGTATGTTTCTACATGTCCAAATATTGTGTAAGAAGAATGTTATTTATATCAGTAAATTCTTTCTATATAATGAGTGGTGTTATTGAATCTTTTCTTTGCTTGCCTGTGTCTGGTGCATCCATTTGTGCAAGTCAAGGTGATACGTCTTGTCTAGTAAAACCATGACCTTGAATGCTGTTATTAATGATTTAACTGAAACTTGGAACTGATATTTATGTATTTATTTTCTCAACGCACAATCACATGCGTGTGGCTTATATCCCTTTTAACGGGCGTAGCCGAGACACAACGCGTCTACATACATACATCCACATACATTCTCTCACATTTGCCTGTAAAACATAATCTAATGATAATAATAACTTGTTAATACATAGCTACCTCGTAAGATTAAAAAGTAACTATCATCGTGAATATCGTATTCTAAAGAGGTGTTAATGCTCCACAATTAGACGTACAATTCCCTGACTTAGTAACAAACTAAGTCTTACGAGCCGCACAGAGCAAACAAGCGTACAAATATTAGCTCCTTCATGAACTCTGACTCTTAGTGGTACAAGTATTAGCTCGTCATAAGTCTTCAAACTTAGTGGTACAAGTATTCGCTCGTTCTTGAACTCTGATCCTTAGTAGTACAAGTATTAGCTCGTCATGAGTCTTCAGCCTTAGTAGTACAAGTATTAGCTCGTTCATGAACCTTGAGCCTTTATAAATGAATGGAATATTGCAATTAACGTAGGAATAATGCAAACCTTTCCTGGGTCCACAGTTATTATGGCTCTGAGATATCAACAGTGTGGTGCTTAAGAGACATGGTGTAATAACCAGTGAACACTAGGATAGGGAGAGTTAGAAGATCCAGTATTTGTAGATTATTTACTGACGTCACGTCCTATGAAGCTTCGAACAGTTGCTTAGTGTAATTGTTCAGGAAATTGTGGCATTATAAAAATTTGGAAAACTAGGATTATATTTAAGTTAGTACCATACCAGGAATAATACGAAATAAAGAAAATATCGTAATGGAAAAATAAAATGTTAATTGATGGTAGGTGGGTAAAGAGTAAAGTGTTGGGTAATTAATGTACGAGCCAGTGAGCGGAATCACCACAAGGATTCATTCCACAGCCGCCGGTCAGTCAGTCAGTCCAGTGCATTGCCTGCCAACACACTGCCACGCACGTCTTTCTACGGCCTCGCCTTTGCAGGGAGCTCGCTTGGCCTGTACGGTACCCTTGTGAGGTAAGGGAATGTTACTATGAAAGTGTAAGATGGTATAGTGTTTAGATAGTGCGTAAATAAGTGATAAGGTATTGTATATGGTGTGTTGGGTTACTGTAATAGGGTGTCAATGTGGATAATTATTTTGAGGAGCAGGACGGAGATAGAGGAATGATTACTGAGAAAATGTGTTCATAGATAGTGCACGGAGAAAGCCTTTCCAGTGTACACCTAAGATACAACATTCACGGTGAAGATGAAAAGACTGAATTGTGTCGTGTCCTTAACTTGAAATTTATAAATCCTGTTACATTTTCTCGAATGCTATTAGAGATATTGGAAAATAATTTTGCAGCATCTGATTGACATTTTAAAACTCTACAACTTTGTTTCAATATATATTTGCCTAAGACTAATAATTACGCAGTAAAATGACGCTTTTAACCTTAATTTTGGTCATTTTCCAAGTCTCTCCCGCAGGGAGACACTTTTTATTAAATAACTTGAAAAGTATGAGGTTTACGTAAAAGATGTATAGTCAATTATATAGAGCAGAAGAGAGAGAGAGAGAGAGAGAGAGAGAGAGAGAGAGAGAGAGAGAGAGAGAGAGAGAGAGAGAGAGAGAGAGAGAGAGAGAGAGAGAGAGAGAGAGAGAGAGAGAGAGAGAGAGAGAGAGAGAGAGAGAGAGAGAGAGAGAGAGAGAGAGAAAGAGAAAGAGAAAGAGAAAGAGAAAGAGAAAGAGAGAGAGAAAGAGAGAGAGAGAGAGAGAGAGAGAGAGAGAGAGAGAGAGAGAGAGAGAGAGAGAGAGAGAGAGAGAGAGAGAGAGAAAGAGAAAGAGAAAGAGAAAGAGAAAGAGAAAGAGAAAGAGAAAGAGAAAGAGAAAGAGAAAGAGAAAGAGAAAGAGAAAGAGAGAGAGAGAGAGAGAGAGAGAGAGAGAGAGAGAGAGAGAGAGAGAGAGAGAGAGAGAGAGAGAGAGAGAGGGGGGAGGCTAATGAGAATGAAGGAAGAAGAAATATAATTCAAGTAATTTATTCTATATCATATATAATTAAATTTACTGAAATAATCATGAAAAATATTATAGATATTATTGTCTATTTTCCTTAAAAATAAACTAGCAATGTAAACCAACCGCTAAGGAAAGAATTTGTCAGATCACCAGTTAGGAATTAGTTGGAAGGGCAAGATCTAATGAGGTTGTGGGCCGCCTTTATATGGCGATGGGACCCACGTCCTATGTATGTGTAACTGTATGTGTGTGCATCGTACTTACTTACATATCCTTCCTACACCCTCATCATCACCATAATGATGAATAAATAATATAATAATAATATTAATAATAATAATAATAATAATGGATATGAGGTGATGATAACGGTGTAGTATCAGAATCACATGGTACAGCGATCACGAGTCTAGCGCGTGATCCTCCAGAACATGGTGAATGACACATATAGGACATATAGGATAAAGGAACATCATAATGTAGTATTTTTTCAATTGGTAACATGCTACAGTAGACACTGTCTAGACAGGACCAGTACACGTTTATTTCCTATCACGCTGGAGATCTAGGGGTCGGGTGCCCGGAGGTCTTGTGTCCTTGTGGGATTGCCCCCCACACACTTCTACAAATGAATGGGGGCTCGCAAATGGACCATTTTGGGGGGCAGTGGGCTCCTTTGTTAGGGGCCGGGGGGGAGGCGTCTTCTTACATGATCCCCACACCCCTTCCCTTAGCTACGTCACTGAATTTAGCCATTAGACTTGAGCCTGTATCATGGCACCCCCCTCAAGCTGTCACTCGGGGAGGACCGCCCCCCACCCCCTTTATTACGCCACTGAGGAGACTCGCAATCCCACAATCTCTTAGGGGCCTCCAATCTCACAATCTCTTAGGGGTCTCCAATCCCACAATCTCCTAGAAGCCTCCAATCCCACAAATTAATCTTCTGGGAGCCACCAATCCTAATTGATCCCTATATTTTCCTCAGGGGCCCAAAGAATCAGGACAATTTTCCCCAAATAAAATCTTAATTAGAGCTATATATAAGCCACATATAAGCTTAAACCATCCCTGAATAAGCAAGAAAAGTGTATAATAATGAAGCGCCGTTACAAAGGCTCGACTGAACGGATTCTGTCATCCCACTCACCTGCCCCCTACCGCCCCCTGCCATGAGTGTGTTACTTAGCGCCTTACGTTGCAATTATCCCTGTTCAAACTCACTCTTAGTCAAGGTTACAACGTGCAGGAAGTGTGTAGCGCCAAGAGCTTTCAGTGTGAGTACAAGTGTGATTGAAAAGTGGTCGTAAAGTGAGTAATGGACCTGATCGTATAACGAGACTAATATTTATTTATTTACGACTAGATTGATGTCATCTGTTCAGCAAAGGAAGGATGATATAGTAAGGTTATAATATGATAAAATACATTAGGATTTTGAGGTGACTGAAAGGATGATATGATACGTAAGATAATGTGTATTTTATTATAGACAAGCTGTTTAGGCCTAGTACAAAAAAAAATAAAAAAATAAATAAATAAATAAAAAATAAATAAATAAATAAATATATATATATATATATATATATATATATATATATATATATATATATATATATATATATATATATATATATATAACCTAACCTATTCTAACGTATCACTCTTCCTCTTCTTCCTTGTGTCTATCATGAAGGTATAATCTGGACAAGCTGTTTGGGGCTATTACAAACAAAAAATTAGTTATAAATCTAACTCATCAGCATTATAACTGTACATATGGAACTTTAGATCAGTTATAAATCAACCTAATTTAGATACTATTGATATAAAAAAAATTTCGGCTAGTCATTCTCACTCGTTGAATTCGCACTTTCAACCAACCAATGAATTTCTATTATTACATATGTTTTTCTAGTAGTTAAGGTTGGGGATTAAATTATTTTGTCATTTCCATTGCTAAAGGCTAGTTTCCATTCGACTCGTTCAATTTACTCTTGCAACCAACCAATGAATTTCTACTACAACGTAGGTTTTTCTGGTAGTTAAAGTTGTGAATTAAATTATTTGAAGTGCTTACAGATATGGCAGGTGTACCCCAATGTCATCCCCTATTGGTACAGTATGCGCTGGCATCACCCACCGTGTTTGCATTAAATTTGACATTTTCATCGTACGAAGAGTTTCAAAAACACTTAGAAAGTTATCAACAAAATAATCCGCTATTCGTACGGCCTGTGCCTTATTATTTACCTGGTAAAGCATCTTTCAAGTTATGTTTGGTTGATTATGTTATGTTAGGTTTGGTTAGGTTCTGTTATATAAGCTTTTTACCCAAAAGTTAGGCTGTGTGCTGTATCTATAACAGAGCATTATGAGGATACAGCTTACATTAGGTTATGGTTAGATTAGATTATGTTGTTAAGTTCGGTTATATAAACTTTTTATATTTTATTACCCAAAAGTTAAGCATGTGCCGTATCTATAAGGGAGCACTATGAGGATACGGCTGCCGTATCTGTAAGCTGTGCCTGTAAGTGCTTACAGATACGGCAGCCGTACCCTTTTGTCATCCCTTATTTGTACAGCTGCCGTATCTGTAAGCACTGCCTAAAATAAACTTTATAACCTCGTAACCACCTCATAGATGCTGAAGTAAAATTGAAAGTGTCAAAATATGGCTTTATGTGAAGAAATGCTGTACACTTTTGTTAACAGGGCATGGAGATGTATGTTAAAATCTTAAAAACAGGGTATTTTAACATATACTCAAAGGCATCACATAGAAAAAAATGTATATATGAACTTCAATCATTCTGAGCTTTTAAAGGGTTATAGACCTATTATATAAATCCATTTCCATCACATACTTATTTTTCTTTACAATGTAGGATTATATAAAAATATGAACCTAAATCATCTTATGGTCTTAAGAGAATTGTAGATCTATTATATAAATCCATTTCCATCACATACATACTTATTTTATAACAATGTAGGATCATGAAATATATTTATTATAAAATCAATATACTATTTCAATATCTATAAGCTTACTGTCCACAACTATTTATATTTATTTATTTATACATTTATTTTCCAGATCACCAGCAACATGCCAGCAGCACCTCAGGGAATCAATGGAGTGTTTGACTTCAGAAAGATCACCCCAGAGGACATAGAGAAGCAGACAGATGCTCTCATAGCCAACCAACGCTCAGCTTACAACAGTATTGGCTCTTTATCTATAGGCCAAGTCACCTATGAAAACGTGATCAAAGTAAGAATAAAACAGCTTACATACCCTAGTGATTGCTTACCATAGTGATAGTAAAGAGGCAAGAGAGTCTAAGCTCATAAGGGTTGCCTCTTCTCAGTGTTATTTCAGTCTCTAACTGGTCATATCTGTTTTTAAGCATATTAACTGTGGTATTTTTTACTATATTTTCATTTGTTTTTTCGTAGCAACTTGCAGACTTAATGACCGAGCGCTCCACACAAGGATCACCGCTGGACTTCCCTCAACACGCCGCGGTGGACAAGACTGTTCGGGAAGCTTCAAGCAAGGCAGAGCAGAAGCTGGAGGAGTTTGACGTGGAAATGAGGTGTGTTGTATTGTATTGCAAAAAAGTTGGTCCTGATCAGAATTCTCATACCCAACAAGTACTAGCTATATTGAGTTATAAGTTAATTTCAGGTTAGGATGTCATCATAATTTCTATATTTACGTGACCTGTGGTGCATTAAAGTTAGTACATAGTGTTAAGTATTGACTCTACTCTTGTTCCTGCAGCATGAGAAAGGACATTTTTGACCGTCTGGTTGGGTTCCGGGACAATGTTGGCACTGATGGTCTCGGCACGGAACAGAAGAGGCTCGTGGAGAAACTGATCCTTCATGGGAAACGCAATGGTGAGTAGAAGGAGGAGGTATAGAGTAAGGGAAGGAAGGGTAGGAGATGGAGGAGGAGGAGGAGGAAAAGGAGGCGGATCAGTAAGTCAAGGTACGTGAGAGGATATAGTCAATTATTTGTTTCCTTGTTATTTTAATTCGTTGATTATATTACTATGAAAATTACTTGAGTTTGTGTTGTAAATACAGGTGCATACGTCACTAATTTCCTGGCTATATTAGTTCCAAAGTTTATTCTGGATTATCTATTATAATTGATTAATCTGGCCTTTTCTTTTCTCCTAACACCCACCAACATCACTCTTTGAACCCCATAGCTATATGTGAAACTATTTTTTCTAATCCTTTCTCGTTGTTTAGAATGATTTGGTTGAAGGTTAATAATTTGTGTTAACTGTGAAATAACCTAAGAATCTCATCCGTTGTCAGTAAATTGGTGGTATACTTGTACTTCTCTAGCCTTAACCTCCTACTTTTATCTTCATTTAATCACAGTTACTCTTTCCAGGTTTACACTTGTCCGAGGAAATCCAGACGGAAGTTAAGAAAATCAAGAAGCGCATGTCTGAGTTGAGCATAAAATTCCAAAGAAATCTAAATGAAGACAACACCAAATTGTTCTTCACTCGGGAAGAATTGGCTGGCATGCCGGAGGACTTTATTGATGAACTTACCAAGGTAACTATTAATTTTTTTATTTCTTCAGTTAAGTTAAGTATAAGAAATGAGGTTAGTGCAAATAGTAATCAATGTTAATCCTTGAAAGAAGTCTGATATAAGATGCAATGAATATAATGAAGGCAATCTATTCTGAAAAGTTGGCCAGGTCTTAAAGCTTCTTAAGTTTAAACCTTTATTAAACTTATAAAATGTGATGCTTCTTTTAATGTCTCCCAGATTTCACTAATTTTATCATAGACATATATATTAGTTGAGATAAATACGTATTAGTTGTGTTAACCTTGCATTAAGTTGTATAGTGTTATAACCTTGCATTAAGTTGTGTACTGTGATAATAATAATAATAATAATAATAATGATAACCTTGCTTGCTACAGGGAGAGGAAGGGAAGCTGGAAGTCACTATGAAGTATCCTCATCTGTTCCCCATAACAAAGAAGTGTCACGTTCCGGACACTCGACGTCTCATGGTCACCGCCAGCCAGTCCAAGTCAGTAGCAAGTCTTAACATCATAATAATAATAATGATAATAATAATACAGGTTGACTATCAATAATCCAGCATGAGTAAACACATAATCATGGGTACAGCGCCATTAAAACAAACATAAACAGTGCCTCCCAGAAACAGTGATGCACCGACTTAGGAAATTTGAAACTGTGCTCTGAAATTCATGCTGGAAAACTGATGGAACTGTAATATTGATTGCCGGATTATTGATAGTCAACCTGTAATGATAATAATAATAATGATAATAATACATTTCACTGATCCTTTATTTATAATGATGATGATGGTAGTAGTAGTAGCAGTTGTAGTAATAATGATGGTGATAGTAGTAGTAAAAGTAGTAGTAGCAGTAGTAATAATAATAATAATTATTTAAAATTCTTCAGATGCATGGAGGAAAACACTCCCATCTTAGAAGAACTTATAACCTTACGCCAGAAGCAAGCTGACCTGCTGGGCTACAAGAACCACGCTCACTATGTGTTAGAGGAGCGCATGGCTAAGAACCCTGAGAGTGTGGCAGAGTTCCTCACCAACCTGTCCAAGAAGCTGCAGCCTTTGTGGGAGGAGGAGCAAGTTGTCATGCTTAAGTTCAAGAAAGAAGAGGTATTTAAGTTTATGTTAAGTTTGTCTGATATTAGTAATGTGTCTTTGTTATTGTTACTTAAAATGTCTTCCCATAATTCCATTTAAAAGTCTATTGCTTGAGAAATTTATCTGTTTGGGGTGGTGAAAGGTTCTTGCTTAATCTAATGTGTAGTAAGTCGCTGTTTACATCCTCACCGAGTCACAATACGATTATGTTTGTGTTAATTATTTATTCATTTCACTATTTTACTTGGCGTATTGTCCCCCAAGGTTAGAAAAAAGCGTATTAAACTTAATATAATGCAGAAAATGTAATTAACTGAGTACCACATTAGGTCTGGAGACACACCAGTCCAAGGCTATTTATATTTAATAGGTAATGCTAATTTTATTTTTTTTATATTATATATATATATTTATTAAATTGATTAATTAATTTTTTTCTCTTTGCAACCAGTGTGAGAAGTACAAGTATGAGTTTAACGGCAAGTTGGACTTCTGGGACTTGCGTTACTACATGAACCAAGTGGAGGAGAAGATGTACGCTGTTGACCAAAATGAGGCAAGTGATCGCAGTAAATATTTTTTTGCTAATTAGATACTAAGTGTTATTAAGCATATCAACTTTTCTGCTTCAATATAAACAAAGTCAGTTAATCATTACTTGCTCCAACAGGTGAGGCAATACTTTCCCCTGGAGAAGGTGACGGCAGGACTCTTTGACATTTACCAAACACTGTTGGGTCTTCAGTTCACCCAAGTACCTGATGCCGAGACCTGGCACGATGATGTGAAACTGGTGAGTCCGGGTTACAAGGGAAGCCTGTGTGTGTACCTACTTAATGTATACTTATGTGAAAGATAATAATAGATTTTGTTTTTTTAGATTAATTAAGAATAGAAAGTCTTCCCAAGTTAATTTTCTGAGAACACTAGTACTTTTATGAGTGAATGGAACTTGCAAACTGGATTATGTTAAGTCTTCCTTGAGTAAAAGTGTTAATTTGTGATTTATTCATCTTATTCGTGTTTTGTTTTTGCAGTACAAGGTCACTGATACCAAGAGTGAGGAGAATTTAGGATACTTTTTCTTGGACCTGTATCCTCGTGATGGTAAATTTGGACATGCAGCCATCTTCTCCCTCCAGCCATCCTGTGTTGCGGCCGATGGTAACAGACAGGTAACTGGATAGATTTTATATTTTATTCTCTCTCTCTTTTTTCCCTCCATGTATACGTATAGTATTGCAAGTCAGATATTTTACTGGATATTTTTACTAACCTCTTTTTTTCTGGGTGTTGTTGGTGTAAGTGTGTACGTATTTGTGTTTCCTTTGCAGGTTGCTGTGTGCGCCATGATGTGCAACTTTACCAAGCCCACCAAGGATAAGCCGGCTCTAATTGATCATTCAGAGGTGAGTGTTACAGGGGAGGGGGGGGGGAAAAAAAAAAAAAAAAAAAAAAAAATATATATATATATATATATATATATATATATATATATATATATATATATATATATATATATATATATATATATATATATATACACACACACACACACATATATATACATTTATACTGAAAATGGGTCGAAAAACTGGTTTTGTATTAATGATTTATTTTTTTAATTTTGTCGGTGGAATCCTAGAAAAACTTGTATTATACGGTTTTTCTTATTTATTTATTCTTTTAATTTATTTTATATTTAGGTGGAATCCTAGAAAAACTGGTATTGTACTAATTTTTTTAATTTTTTTCCCAGGTGGAGGCCTATTTCCATGAGTTTGGTCATGTGATGCATCACATCTGCTCCCGGGCTTCCTTTGCCATGTTCTCTGGAACACACGTAGAGAGGGACTTCCTGGAGGCACCGTCACAGATGCTGGAAAACTGGGTCTGGGAGAAGGAACCTCTCACCCTCATGTCCGGACACTATGAGGTAGGATTCTAATAAGTTTTTTCTTACCTTCTTACACCTCAGTGATGCAGTGGTTAGCACGTCTGACTCTGAATCCGTTGGCCTGAGTTCAATCCTGGATGAAGACAGTCGGCACACAGCTCACCTAGCTGTTCATCCTCACAAATGGATTGGTTGATAAATGAGTACCTAGGATAACCTGGGGAAGGTGAATTGTGGAAACTTAGATGTCACAGTGGCCCTGTGTCCCAGGGTAATGGATTAATTTCTACCACAGGCTCAAAGGGCAATGTGACGGGAGATGAACGCCCATACCTACGCACAGCTATAGCGTGTTCCCCCAACACTATACTTACTTACCTTCTTACCTTGGCATTAAAATTGTACTGGTGTCTGATGTGGCTGCTTGATTATACCAGCCACTCTCTAAGCTACATTTATATATATATATATATATATATATATATATATATATATATATATATATATATATATATATATATATATATATATATATATATATATATATATATATATATATATGGTTGGTGCAGGTTATGATAATGTAAACACACACACACACATTTTTAGTACCACTTTCTCTGGAGCAAGTCTGATCACTACATTTTATGTTTCAAGAATGTTATGTGAAAACTAACCCTACCCTTTTCTTATGGTTCAATATAGCCATGGAATTGTGTTTTCAGATCATAAATCCATTAAATTTCACCACCAATGTTTCCTTCTAACAAAATATCATTACTGGAAACAAGTAAGAAAGATGTAATTATGTACTTTCAGACCAAAGCAACACTCCCAGATGAAATTGTTGACAAGTTAGCAAAGTCCCGGCAAGCCAACGCGGGAGGATTCAACTTGAGGCAGATTATTCTTAGTACGTTTGACCAAGCTATTCATACCCGGGGAGAGGCTGACACCAAGGCTCTCTTCACCCAAACCTACAAGGACATCATGGGTATAGAGCCAATCCCCAACACTAACATGCCGGCTAATTTTGGACACTTGGCTGGCGGATATGATGCTCAGTATTATGGATATTTGGTGAGTTTTTATATTTTATCTAACTGCTCAATACATAGTTTCTCCAAAATTAATTCCGAGATGTAAATTATATTGTACTTATTTTCTTCATTCATTTTTCTTTGAAGTGGAGTGAAAGGTTTTCGACATATTTTCTCCAATAAATAAATTAATGAGATGTGAATTAAATTTTACTTATTTTCTTGATTAATTTTTCTTTGCAGTGGAGTGAAGTGTTTTCGATGGATATGTTTGACAGTTGTTTTAAGACGCAAGGCATCCTGAATCCCAGTGTTGGCGCCAAGTACCGAGAGACCATCCTGCAGCCTGGCGGGTCTAAGGATGCTAGTGTCCTCCTGCAGGACTTCTTAGGTCGTGACTCCACTCCTGATGCATTCCTGCGTAGTAAGGGTCTACAAGCATAAGCACTACTAGTCCTCTCCTGAACCTGAGTTATCTTAGGCAATATTTGTGGAAAAAAATATTTGTTCAGGTAATCTTATGAAATTTTTTTTTATTTAGCTAAACCTACAATATTTTTCTTCACGTTAATCAGTTTTTCCAGATAAAGTGAGATTATGCTCTTGAGTATTTAGATTTTATATGCGGTTTCAAACTTCAAGGCTTATGGGAAAATGTCAAGAAGTGAGTTAATGAAGATATTGGTTGAAAGATAAATATATAGTTTGGGGAAAAAATGTTCTAAGACAGTACTGATAATACTTTGAATTCTGGAAGAAGTGTACTCTATATATATAATTTGACTCCAGTGCGTCTTTCTAGAGAAGATGTTTTCTGCCGGCATCCGAACACATCTCACTAACATGCGTGTGTTGACAGTTACAAGATCAGTTTGTTAAATGTTCTATCTCGATTCTCCTAAAAATTCTTCTGATATAGAATAGTTTTCTTTTGATTTAATAAGCTTTTTATAACTCATAGCATTATACCAATAGTTATTTGACATAATATTACAAGCGTGGCACAGTGCCATCCGCTAATTGTATGGTAATTTCCTAGCTGAAATATAGATAAAGATTTTTTAATAAAGATTAAATATTCGCTTCCATGCTAATGAACAAAGATCTATGGATACTCTCTGCCTTGGGTATGATGCTGCAAAAGGAGTGAAACTACAACCAAAGTAATCAATCTATAAGGTCACAACATAGTCTGTTTAACTCACTAACTAAACTCATCCTGTGTATTGTAGATGGAGAGAAACACATTCAGCTTTCAATGTGACTTGTACTCTTTCCTTCATTACTTGTTACAGTACAAAAAGTGTTCAAGGAAGCCGCAGAAATAGTAGTTGGAAGTAGTGTTGGATGCCTGCAAATGGCGGGGCCTTCAGCCTTCAGCCTTACTCATCGATACTGTACTGCCATTTTTATATTCAATCATAAAGGTAATTTTTAACTTTTGCGTGTGTAATGTGTACATACAATAAATAAAGCAAGTTGAATACATTTTTACACAAGTCATTGAAATCCTCCTCCATTCTCTCCCTTCTGTAAAAAATCTCTCCAACACATCCTGCTTTCCTCCACCACCCAGCTCTCTTTGCATCTGTTCTCCTTCCCACTGCCTCAATTATCAGGGCCCAAAAAGTGTTGTTCCCCAAGCCCTCCTCACCTCTTGATCCAGTCCTGTACATAAGTGGTATAAAGATGCTTTTTCCTACTGCCTACAGATATAAGATTGTCATCCTCCTCAGAGATGTAAGAGAAGGCTGGCATGGAGCAGCTAGAGGAGACAGTAAGTATTAAGATATTTCATGTAACCCTATTAACTTTGCAGGTAGAGTAGAGGTTAGACGGGTTTAGATACAAAGTTCTGTTTTTACTCTATACTGAAATTTTCTTGGGAGCACGTGTCTTCTTTGTTGTAATGTATTGGTATATGTTAAAATACCTAATTCTTCATCTTTATTATAAATCTATAACAAAGTAAGTACAGTAATCTTAACACAGTTGAAGTTGGTGACCGAGTAAGTAGTAAGTAGTTGTACAACGATAAAACTAAACTAAAATATTTCCTTCACTACTTTCTTAACCTCGTCTGTCTTTCATGCATTCCCATTCTTCTCCACTTTCATCTCTTCCACTCCCTCCGTTACATGCATAAGAACATAAGAAAATAAGGAGGCTGCAAGAGGCTAGTTGACCTACACCAGGCAGCTCCTGTGCACCTAACACTTACTAACAAATGCAACAATATAGTTTTAAAGGTCTCAAAAACCAATCCCAAGCATTTTCATTTCTAGTTATGTTATATGATCAGAGTGACTAATGCAAGAGATCCCGACCCACGAGACTCCTAAATCCATTCGGAAGTACTATTAGGTACCTGAGACTAAAGAATAAAAACAACCTAAATATAGATCAAAAGGTGTGTGAAGATTTGTTTTTATATTTGTCAGAAAAGTTATGATTTTAATGGACAGACTTGATATTAGTATGTTATTTCCACTAAGCAGGGAAAAATATGGAAGTAAACGTGAATGCACAGTGCACAAATCACAGACTTGAGTACCAGGGGCGTTTCTAGCACTTGAAAATTAGGGGGGCCACTTAAGGGCCAAAGTTAATGGGCGGGGGACAAACTAAGTTACGTGTAAGGACACACACACACACTCTCTCTCTCTCTCTCTCTCTCTCTCTCTCTCTCTCTCTCTCTCTATATATATATATATATATATATATATATATATATATATATATATATATATATGTATATGTATATATATATATATATATATATATATATATATATATATATATATATATATATATATGTATATGTATATGTATATATATATATATATATATATATATATATATATATATATATATATATATATATATATATATATATATATATATGGGTATTTTCGTGTATTTTGTTTTTCATAAGCGACCATAAAAGGAGCGGGGGGCTAACCCATGGGCCAGCTTAAAATCTGGGGGGCCTTTGCCCTCCTGGCCTCCTCTTAGAAACGCCCCTGTTGAACACTACTCCAGTATATACCGATGTAATAAAACACAACGATATGTAAATTAATGTTTTACTACAGTAGTCGAGAGGAGTCAGTATATTTCTCATTTATAAATACTATGACTGGATTCAGAAGAGAAGGGAGAGTAAAGTCTCCCTGAACCCTAAATGCCTTGTCTTAAATATACCCTTTTTATGGGTATACAAACCAGATATAGATAGATAGATAAATAGTATGCATAATTTATAAAACATACATATAAATTCATGTATAAACAATATAAGTAAATTCGAAATATATATGTACATTTATTCAACATTCACACATTCAGCTCGTTGAAAGAAAAGTAGCAATGACAAATGAAGCAGTCTGAGGAGAGGCAAGGCTGGGGATAAGGATGTTAGTTACTACTCGTTGGGGAAGGCAATGTAAGGAGGCCACTAAGAGAAGAAGATTAGAGGGTCTTAGTGGATCAGTGGGGCAGACTGAGGCGGTGTGGCTTCCCAAAGTGGCCTGAGCTCTCTCTTGCAATGCTGATATCAACAGGACTCCTTCATTGGATAATCCGGGTTCTGTTAACAAAAAACTATTGTTAAGAATATTATCGTCCTCCTCCTCCTCGTCTTCCTCCTCTTCCTCACCTTCATCATCATCATTGTTTTACTCTCATACTCTTTCTCTTTGTTATCTATCCTTTTCATATGACCAAACCATCTCAAGGTATTTAGAGACAGACACTGACAATAAAATTGATTGATAGTCAGCATAAGGAAACCTTTAAAAAAGTTACGAGAGCTACACCAATAGCTACCAATGGTGATGAAAATTATTAGGTCCATGTCAAGTCAGGGTTGTAATGCCGCTTAAGTTTTGATTGAACTTACGTGATCTAAGAAGTATGACTGCAGAGAGGAGCAGCAGTTCAGTGGAATCTAGAGAGTATTGGCGACACATTCTGAGTGCTGCAGAAACTTGTCCTGTCTCTCCACTCTTGTACATATCTGGCTGCAGGGAAGAGAATTGGTCATTTCACTGGTTTCTTTGTAATTCAACTTCATTTATCCAAGATTTCAATATGCAGAAAGTTTATATATGTGAGGTTTTCAGTGGATTCAAGGTAATGCGCAATGTGGATGTATAGGACGGAGTAGATTGTAGAATTCATTTTATAAACTCCTTTATAGAATCCGGTAAAATAAAATATTCATATCAAATCACAATCACACGAACATAATGCAAAATATATACGTACCAATATACCATCGTTATTTGAAACTTCAAGGTCAACTTTTACTTCATTCTGAAGGAGGAGGAGAAGGTCTAGAGGCCAATAAGCTGCATGCAAGAGTAATAGTTGTGGCCAGGCTCTCGTAAGGAGGAGGAGGAGGTCGTAGGGCGGGAGGGGGGTAAGGAAGGGTGAGGTTCTGGCCTGACGCACCAACCATCCCAACACCTGCACGCCGATCTCTTCTCGTAGCTGATCTAAAGAAGAATACACAAAGTGAGATGGTATACAAGTCGAGGCTTTATTATATGTGTGTGTGTTCAGCGGTGTAGAACGAATTACATTAATGATTCTAGACTCCCTGTAACTCCCTCCTAATTATCTACCGTTAGTGAAATTATTTATATTATACGAAGCAATACAATACAAAAACAACAATAGATCAGATAAGAAGAATATTGGAAAAAGTTCAGCTTACTTTTTATCTACGCTTATGTCACTTCATACCATATATTCACCTTTCACAACACAATGAACAAGGAGACTTGGCTAATGTTATGCATATAGTTATACATATACTTACTGGAGTTCGCAAAAAGTTGTGGATTTGGTGTGACAGCGCTGAAGGCAGAGGAGTGAAGTTTGAGGGGCGGGAGGCAGAGGTGAGGTGGTGGTGGTGGTCGAGGCGGAAGGAACGGAGGGGGAGGCGGCAGGGTAGTGCTGGTGGTGGTGGTTAACAATGGATTGGAGGCCAGTAGAGACGCAAGACTGAACAAACAGGAATACAATTTAGATTCCAAATATCCAGAAACAGTAGATAATACTTAAACTTATTATTTCAAAACATACATTATTTAACATTCATCAAGCTATATAATATACGTTCATATATTAATTAATTTATCTTTATTAGCCTAAATCATACATAATTTTTTGCTATACTAGAAATACTCACGACCAAGGTTTTTCTAAAGAACACCAATGATTCGTTAGTACTGGAGGCACATGTGGCAGTGTGGGAATAGGACTAGAGGCTAACTTTGGCAAGGGATGAAGGGTATAGGCAGGCAGTAGAGGAGGAGGAGGAGGACCTGTTACAGCCACATGGGATTCATAGGCAGGAGGTGGAGGAGGAGGTGGCGGCCTACTACACTTTGCAGGTCCTGTTCTCATTTCTGGAGTGGAGCAATCAGTGAGTGTCATTTGCTGTTGCTGTTGCTTGAGTTTAGGTTTTCTTGGACCTCTCTCCTCTTGTACAGCTGTGGATAGATAATGATTGGGTTAAACGTGGCAAGTCTACTGTTTATATATAGTTGTGGTGTCGTAGTTTCAGGATCGGGAAGAGGTGATGGTCAGAACCTTAGAAGCAAGCAGGACAGAACAGTACTTAGGAGGTGACAGAATATCCACATCACGCGAGCTCCCGAGGTAAGAGAAAAGTATTTGTAAAGCGTTCACATGTCAATATTTGATCCGATATATAGAGGATTAAGCGAATGGAGCGATACACAGCCACACCGATAAATATTTAATCATCTATTGTCCGCGCTCGCCACAGAGAAAAAAATGTATGTATCTGATCTTGTTCTTTCACGTTTTAATACTAATATAGAAACAAAATTACGTATAGAGGACATAAAATAAAGAGTCAATAAATGCGTGTTACTAAGGCTTAAGACGTTGTAATTGATGATAATTGATAGTGTTGAGAGACTTGGAAAGATCATTGAAAGAGAAGATAAAAAATATATGTGATAGCCTCTTTACCCTTCCAGACCAATACTTAACGTCGTTCTTATTTATTGTCGTATACAAGTTTTATTTTTCTGCACTCTGAACCTCGATTTTGAAGTAAGTGATAGATGTTTGCTGTAATGTATAGGAGGAACACGTAAGTAGTAGTAGTGTAATAAGTAAATATTTGTGTGGAAATGACCCTACCGTGTATACGTGCACCTCTAGATTACTAAACACACACACACACACACACACACACACACACACACACACACACACACACACACACACACACACACACACACACACACACACACACACACACAGAAAAAAAACTCATGAAAGGAAAAATTGGAAATATGTCGAGTCATCCGAAAAAAATACGATCATAAAATAATTTACAAACCACATCTGGTAAAAAAAAGAGTCTACATTGTAACAAAAACGCAGGAACATGACAAACAGATCAACTGATAACTCGTGTACAAAATTAAGTAGCATTCAAGCAGTGTTCGGCTATTCGCTTCACCAGTGAGATGGTGAAGAATGGTTAATACTAGATAGACACTTAGATAGCTTTTTAGTAATATTTCATTTAGTAATGGTGCAGACTCGTGTTTATAGCTAGGCGAGGATGGAAGTGGAAAGTGGAAATTAGTCGTCATTACACACAGATACTAAACCTTCGAGAGCGTCATATCCGGTCGTGACAGGTTTTAACAATCGACATTTACTTTTTGATGTGAGAATCAGGGATGGGGCGGGACGCATCGGGCTAGTGGCTCTTACCGTTAATAATGGATATGAGAAAAGACTGTTCGTGGCGCGCAATCCGGATTAAAGCCATAACCAGCGGGATTAAGGCAGGGCGGTAATGCAGGCCTGGAGGGGACGAGCACTAAAGAGGCAATTACTTGGCATTAGTTCACCGCACCACCTAGCGTAACTGTATATTTGGGCTCATGTTAATCAAGTCCATTTTACTCGCCTACACCGGAATCACCATAAGCTTCATTTAGCGTTAAGTGTTGAATACGGAATGAGAGACAAAGGGGTGGAGGGACACCAAACACTCTGGATTGCAGCATTATTAACCACATGTGTTGGGGGAGGATGGGCGATTATGAGTATCCTTCATTATATATGTGCGTAGGTGTGTGTGTGTGTGTGTGTATATATATATATATATATATATATATATATATATATATATATATATATATATATGTATATATATATATATATATATATATATATATATATATATATATATATATATATATATATATATATATAAATAAGAGCAGACTTAGTGAGTCTGTGAATTGTTGGTGGTAATCCAGCCGAGGCACCATTGCCACCAGGTGCTCACAGTGTGTACAATGCGTGTGATCACCAAGTTAAGCTGATCATGACACTCATTGAAACCACAAAGAGTCTACACGCGCCTCACCACGTGCTGTCTCGGACTTACACGTGTCCTTCTTTAGGTTAACGCATAGGTAATTGGATGCTAAGGGTGACTCGTGTGCCGATGTGTGTGTGTATGTGTGTGTATGTGTGTATGTGTGTGGGTGGGTGTTGGTGTGTGTGTGTGGGGGTGTCTGTCAGTGATGTACATAAACTGTGCCACATGTACGCACACTTTACCTCCTATCTAGAGGTATTCAAAAAGAGTTTAGGGTTATGTGTAATGTTATGTGTCCTATGTGAGGAAGAAATACCAATATCAATACTTCTTTTTGGAAACCTTTACGTCGCTAGTGTGTGTGCTGGGCGTAACGAGGCTTTATTATTTTTACACGAACTAACCATCGTAAACCTTTTATTTTTTATAGACTCTCAACAACCTAGACACGCTCACAATATTGAGATGTCTCAAGCAAAATTTTTTCAGTATATCACAACATCAAGTGAATGACGGGAAAAAAAAAAGTGTATCATTTAGCCACAAGTCAGCTCAGAAATTTACCGTCAGAAGGGAAATCAGTCGCTAAAACAACTCGTTCGAAACCTTGTCGATAGAGGCGGCGTTACACTTGATAGCTTAGAAATCCGACACCAGAGGGAAGCGCAATCGTCAATGTAATACGTAAGTCGAATACTTCCCTAAAGTATTTACATCTTAAGTCATTATTATTATTATCATTATAGTATTGTAACACATATGGAAGGCAGGAACGATTATCTGATGCTCAATTAGTTAGATGTGATAGTTTCTAAGCTTTCTCAGTAATTAGTAATACGAGATAGCCTAATTACACCATGACAGCCGTTGTGGTAGGGTAGAGAGGATGGAGGAGGGGGGGAAGGGGCGGCTGAACAATGGAAACTCAAAGAGATGCTCCACTAGTCATTCAACTCATGCTACTGAACCAATGGTGTGAATCATAAGTGTGTGATTTTGAAAACAGTTCTGGTTAGTTCCGCGAGCCCTACACACCGTCTTGACTCCTTTCGTGCCTCTCATCACCTTGCCTCCTCCTACCTTTTTGTGCCCTCACCTCACGCACAGTACAGGTAATTAGACCATTAGATAACAGTACAAATAATTAGATCATTAGATAACATTTCATACTCACACTTTTTTCATGTTCTCAGTTACGTGAACATAATGAATACTTCAAATGCCTTTTAAACGT
>JAXIVD010000347.1:5000-22500 GCA_036785275.1 Cancer borealis | reverse complement strand
TGTACTATGCTCGTTGCATAAAGGTATGTACCACTTGTTTATTTATTTTATTGTTCTATAAGCTGGTCGCCATGCAGTCATCTATCTTGCGTCACCAAGCAATATTTTTTGATGGAGAAGTTTCATGCATATTTTTACGTAATTCAAGTACTATTCAACTTGTGTAGAAAATGCCTACTTGAATTTTCATATAGAATTTTGAATACGTTTCCCGCTAATATATCATCTGTCTCGCAATATTTTTTTTAACGCACAAGTGTCCTACATATTTTTACGTAAATCAAGTATAATTCAACTTGTGTAGAAAATGCCTGCTTGAATTTTCATATAGAATTATGAAGCATGTATTTTCCGCTAATATATTATTGATATCTATTTCCTGATAATGTATGATGGATTGTTTGAATAACTCGTGATTGAAACACATTTTGCCTTCGATTTAATTCTATTTAATATTTTTGCTTGAATATTTTGTGACGTGAAAGTTATTAGGTTGTTAATAAGTGTTGTGGCGGGAGAGTGAAGGTCGACCAAAGTGCACTCGGACCATGCTGTATACTATGGTCCGAGTAGTGAAATGTTATGTTTATAGTCCGTGGAGTTTCTTACCAAGGGCTCGATTCCCGGTCGTAGCTATGTCATGGCTTCTTTTTTTATTTGTTATTATTTATCCTTTTTTACATACGCCGTTACAACAATTTATCAAGTGTTCTAATCCACGGAGTATCACAGTGGCAAGTCAATTATATGAGTACGTAAAAATTGTCGAATTGTTGACTTCATGAAACACATTGAAGAAAGGTTTTATATATAGTATACGATTCCAACACCAATATTTGTGCCCCGACCCTCATTCACTCACTCACTCACTCACTCACTCACTCACTCACTCACTCACTCACTCACTCACTCACTCACTCACTCACTCACTCACTCACCCATGGCTGCGGCGATGTAACGTCAACCACCTTGCAGTCTCCGAAGTGGTTTTCCCTTCAGCAGTCTTGTGTCAGCGGCGTCACTTCGACTCTTACGTGTTAGAATAATTATAATATTTTCTCCGCCATATTGTTTTTACTAGTCACCTGAAGTTTATAAGCGACATTAAAGGATGGAACAAAAGTCCTCCCGTCTTCCAGTAACAAAATTCAATGTCTCTTTATGTTGTTTCTCGGAGTAAGAATGAAAATCACCATTAGTTTCTTCGAGACAACGGCAGGTATTGACTTGTAGAAACACCTTCCACTTGCGTTGATGTCTGGATCGTGTAGTTCTTCCTTGTACTCTTAAGGTGGTGGTGGTGGTGGTGGTGGTGGTAGTGGCGGTGGTGGTGGTGGTGGTGGTGGTGGTGGTGGTGGTGGTGGTGGTGGTGGTGGTGGTGGTGGTGGACACCTTCGTTCTTCAAGTACAACACCACACAGATGTAATACGGAATTTTGTTGTGTTAATGCATTCAATATAAGTCTCCTTCCTGTATGGCAATGTTGTGTATTGCGAAAACTTTCATAACCATTTGATATAAAGTTGGATACGTTTTATCTATTATTTCTTATCGGTTCAAAGTCACTATCTCCGTGTACCACGTAAATCTTGGACGGATGCATCAAATGTTACGTAGCAGTACTGGTTATGTAATCGTAATAATGATCAGTGTTGCTATCACATATTTTACTATTTTACATTGAAGATAATTTTGTGTAGATGGAAGGCAAGGTGATAAAGCCGCTTTGTAATTTTTCTCATCACATTTCCATGTTTTTTCCGACAAAGAAATGAAAACACACCGTCCTAATAATTAATTATCTAGGTTTCAGAACGCTTCAAGTTTCATTATTTAAGTTTGTGAGAGTACAATCAAAACGACTTGACTAGTACTAGTGTGTCACGTATCTACGTCAACGTGACTTCCAGTTGAGGCGAAGACCCTTTAGTCTGTTGCATGTCCTAGTAGGGTTTTAACGACGGCGACTTAAACTTTCTTGAGCTAAAAGTGCCACCAACACGTTGGTGCCTTAGGATGTTTGACTCTTAAGGCGGTGAGGTGACTCTTGAAACTCTTGACTTTTGAATGTCGCACCTTTGCAGACGGCGTGGCTGTCAACTGGCCCTTGGTTAGTGAGGTGTTTCTACAATGGCAGTCACGTTCGAAGTGTGACCAGTGTGAATGTGTGGCCGCACTTGTCCTGCCGTCATGCTCGTGGGAAGGGAAGGGACCAGGGAAGGGGGGAAGGATGGTTGGAGGGGCACGTCAAACGCCGCCATTTCTTGTGATGTCACGAGATGGGTGCCGCCCCGCACTGACACACACGCAGTACTTTCAGTGAACATCGACTTTTTCATTATTATACGAGTCCATTGTGTAGCATTGGTCCTTGGTAACCCAGGGTGCAGTGGTGTAAAGTGTGTCGTGGCATTACGAGGCTTAAGAGTGGAGGTGAAAATGTAACATGGAGTCAAGATCAAAAAGTAAATGTCCCTGAACGTGGCCGCGCGGCGTTAGAGTGCCACTGATCTCTGATTGGTCAGGAGGTCGACGAAGCAGGCAAGTAGGCAGTCACCTGTCAGGTGTCGCACCTGGAAATTTACCTCCCTGCTGCTATTATTCATGGACCTCCTTCGATTATCATCTTTATTTCTTTTTTTTCTTTTTTTTCGTTCAGAAATACGATGTCGACATGGCTTCTTGATAAATATTCAGATATAATTAAGTTCACCGGATCAATTGTTCATCAGATTGACATATTGACATGTGTTTCAGGGGATTTATTGCTGGTAAATTTAATATAATTTAATTTATTTCATTAAACCATTTATTCTGAGTCTCGAGACAAGATAACAGACGATCGACAGTACTGCCAATCCGGCGAAAAAAAATAGATTTAGTAATTAATACGACATCCTCCAGGCTTAGGAACAATTGATATAATACATAGCTATTAAAAAGAGGCATAAGGTTCACACCATAAGTAACAACAACATGAAAACACTTTATACTCGCAAACTACACGAAGTTTTCCCGTCACTGGCTTAGAAATACTTAACAAAACTTAGAAAACAGAGAAACAGAATGGATCGGCTATTAACAGTAATTCCAACAACACAAACGTTTGTTTTGTATGTCCGTTAAATGTGCAGAGGCATACGTCTATCCTGGTAATCGTAAGAACGAGTCTATCTATCTAGATACCTGTTTATATTCCCATTAAAAGTGGGTAACCAAGACAAAGCATTTAGGGTTCAGGAAGACTTTACTTTCCCTTCCCTCTCTGTGCCTTGTTTTTTCATAGGAGAGAATACAGAAGAAGGGTTTTCCAGACGCATCGCTCCGTCCCTTTTGGTCACCTTTTACGAGCCGCAGGGAACACGGTGGTAATACTCTTACAACCACTACCACAGAACCTAACTATATAAATATGCTAAATATATAAACAGAAATAATGAAAAAAATATATATATCCAAGCGATGTTGTTCGTCTCTAAACCGCAAATGCTATACAGAAGACAACCAATCTACTTTTAGCAAAATAATGCAGTAATTGTTTAGTGATGCTGCGTGAATCGAGTTAAAACCAAAAAAATATATGACTAAAAAGAAGTAAGTCCACACATGTCATTAACCTTAGGAAATAGAAATCGAT
Source organism: Cancer borealis (assembly GCA_036785275.1). Classification (NCBI taxonomy): domain Eukaryota; kingdom Metazoa; phylum Arthropoda; class Malacostraca; order Decapoda; family Cancridae; genus Cancer; species Cancer borealis. Next base: position 18,862 of record JAXIVD010000347.1, on the reverse strand, counting down.
ACCGACAGCGGAATATATAACCTATTCATTTGTGTGGATTGGCTGAAATAAACTCGGTAGAGGTGCGCTACGTATATATATATATATATATATATATATATATATATATATATATATATATATATATATATATATATATATATATATACATATATATATATGTTTGTTTCAAGGTTTCAAGGCCAGCTAACACACTCTAACTTGTCACTTAATCACAAGGGACTCGTCAACATATATATCATTACAACAAAGGCACACTTATACATGCAGTGATGAAGTGGGTGACATTACACACTTCGACTATTATATACAGAGTGCAAGGCTAGCATAGGGAGAGGGAGCGAGAGTATAGGAGAAGTAGAAGTATATAGAAGTAGAAGAGAGTAAAGTAGAAGTAGAGAGTATACAAAAAGAATGATGGGATGAAGTATCTTTCTGCATCCGTAAGAAATATCTCTTATTAAAACAAAATAAAGTTAGAGGGACGGGACATAACACCTCGACTATTATAGAGAGTTTACAAGCTAGCTGAGGGAGACTGAGCGAGAGTATAGGACTAAATAAGATGAATGATGGAGTGAGTTATCTGCATCCGAAAGAAATATATATTAAAACCAAAAAAGTAAGATCCTCCGTCTGTGGTTATATTAAATCTTCCTTCCCTTTCACTCTCCTTATCGGTAATCAAGTTCGACTCTCACACTCTATACGCAACTATGATTTATTTAATAGTTAGTCAGACAAATACTAATATCAATGACCATAATTAAATGTCGTTTGTACTGTAGAAATAAAATCATATAATTTCAGGAACTTTTGGATATATGTAAAAAGTTCTTCAAAGATAGATATGCGAATAATAATGTTCCTTAAAAGATATTGTAGAGACAAGACGATAAACATGAATTCAAAAACAAAATAAAAAAGGAATTTAATGAAGAAAAAAAAGTAGGAATTTTCATATTGTGATATAGATTTTTCGTAAAACTATAAACATTAGGCACTCGTTGTCAGTAACAAAGAAAAAACGACAACGACAACAACACTTTATAAACACATTAAGCTCCATTATAGAATTTCTAAATAGCAGATGTTGAGCGAATCGTGACAACCTTAGTTATGGCTTCAGCGAGATGCTTTTGTTTTTTCTCATTTTTTTCTTTAAGATTATAATTTCTGGATAAGACTTACAGCCAATCAGTGTTTAATTAATACGAGGGAATGGTGGATAAGATATAAGTACAAGTTTTTTTTTTATATATACATACACAAACACGACATACATGAGTTTTATAATGTGTTTTTCGCCACGTACGTACATACATACATACATGCATAAATACAAATAGTAGTAGTGTAGTAGCAAGAGTATTGGTTCAAAACACATCCTTCTCATACTGTCACCTACTTATCGGTTCATATGACTTACCCATACAACTTGTCACCAGGTGTGCTTACAACAATAAGTCTGGCTTGTTATTTATGTTGGGTGCATAACAAATATCCGTCATGTATTATGTCGATAAGGATATGTCGTCACTGATTGGAGGACAATTTGAGTAGCTTATAGCCAGTCAGTTAACACTTCATCTCCATTTACTGCTTGCTGTTGGAGGACGAGGAGGAAGGAGGAGGAGATGAAGAAAAAATAATAAGAAGGAGGAGAATGGGGAGGAGATGGAAAAGGAGAAGAGGAGAAGGAGAAGGATAAGAAGAGAAAAAGGAGGAGGAAGAGGAAGAGGAGAAGAAGATGATTAAGAAAGAATAATAATAAGGAGACGGAGAAGGAGGAGAAGAAAAAACACTGACGGCAATAGCAACTGTAGTAGCAGCAGCAACAATAACCTACAAAAACTACAACTGTTTGAGTATTAGCAACAACAACAATCATTACAACTACAACAATAAAATGAACGAGGAGGATTACCATAACAATAAGAATACAAATAACAAGAGCTAAACAACAATTTTGGATTAACCGTTTCAGAGATCCTCAAAATACAACTTCAACTTAAAAAAAAAATGAAATACTCGTATTGAAAAAATAAAAATAAAAAAGACGAACGTAAAATATGCAAAGGAGTTAAAGACACACTAAAAGGTGCTACTACAAGTAAGGAAATCAAGCAGTATATCTAACCTTTTTATTATTTTTTACTTGCTGCAACGTCGTGGTAAAAATCTATACATCCCTGTTTTTACGGACAATAGACTCTTGGGGGAGTATAAGGCCGGGGTGGGGTGGGTGGGCGTGGTGGGGTGGGCGTAAGGGGTTAAATATGCATGTAGTAGGTGATCAAGACAGGGTATTGTGTGGTCCTTCCTCCTAACACTTAACACCCACATCAAGTATTCAGAGTAACGTCAAGATAGGATTAGGTCACGTGACGCCTCAAAAAACAGCATTAACAAAAACAACAACACTGGCTTGCGTCGATGCCTAATTGTTACTGTTGTCTCGGGAAATTTTTAATACTACGTTAAACTCTGAAAATAAATATCACATCGGGCTGGTGTTTCCTGTCTCTATGATTTATTTGATATTGTTAGCCATATTTTGTATTATATTCTTTGGGCGTTAAGTCGTTGATCGGTAATTTCTGTGTGTAGAAAAAACTTGATTTGTTGTCGTGGATGGTGAGAACACAAAATGGTGCCTGCAATGTCTTCGAGGAGACGCCGATGTCCTGCAAAATATTTGTCTGTAGCGCTTAAATATGACTCGGTAAATATACTCCACACCTGTATATATACACACACACACACACACACACACACACACACACACACACACACACACACACACACACACACACACACACACACACACACACACACACACACACACACACACACACACACACACACACACACACACACACACACACACACACACACACACACACACACACACACACACACACACACACACACACACACACACACACACACACACACACACACACACACACACACACACACACACACACACACACACACACACACACACACACACACACACACACACACACACACACACACACACACACACACACACACACACACACACACACACACACACACACACACACACACACACACACACACACACACACACACACACACACACACACACACACACACACACACACACACACACACACACACACACACACACACACACACACACACACACACACACACACACACACACACACACACACACACACACACACACACACACACACACACACACACACACACACACACACACACACACACACACACACACACACACACACACACACACACACACACACACACACACACACACACACACACACACACACACACACACACACACACACACACACACACACACACACACACACACACACACACACACACACACACACACACACACACACACACACACACACACACACACACACACACACACACACACACACACACACACACACACACACACACACACACACACACACACACACACACACACACACACACACACACACACACACACACACACACACACACACACACACACACACACACACACACACACACACACACACACACACACACACACACACACACACACACACACACACACACACACACACACACACACACACACACACACACACACACACACACACACACACACACACACACACACACACACACACACACACACACACACACACACACACACACACACACACACACACACACACACACACACACACACACACACACACACACACACACACACACACACACACACACACACACACACACACACACACACACACACACACACACACACACACACACACACACACACACACACACACACACACACACACACACACACACACACACACACACACACACACACACACACACACACACACACACACACACACACACACACACACACACACACACACACACACACACACACACACACACACACACACACACACACACACACACACACACACACACACACACACACACACACACACACACACACCAATCAGAGAACAATAGAAGCCTCACAATAAGATCATTACACATGACTGTCATGAGAAAGCGGAGATGGTAGTGGTAGTGGTAGCAGCGATAGTGGTGGCGATGGTAGTGGTGGTGGTAGAGTTTCTTCATAATTGACGGCGTCCTGGAAGAGCCTCATGCTTCAAGAGGGAGGTCGCCCCTTGTATAACGCAATTACGACGCCTGCATGACGTATTGCTCTTTCTTCCGACCCTCCGGCATTCACGCACAGGAAGGAGTTGCCGGCTTCTAGAGCGATCATTCTACCGATGTCACTTTGACCAATGAATGAGGCCACACGTCACGCCGCTGGCCAATCAGGAGGCAGGAATCGCTTACACAAGTCCCCAGGTGCCGGTGCCAGGAACGATGGTCAATACGGTGATGCCATGACTTGGAATGACCGATATGTTACTTCAAGGTGCTCCTCCTTCTGCCTTGTGCCTTGTGTCTGGTCTTTGTTGCTCTCGTCTAAGGGTTTTGTGTAGTTTTGTGTAGTTATTTTTTATATGTATGTAGTAGAGTTGAGTTTGAGTTTATTTGTAAGTTCGTATAAGAGTATTGGACGTGTTATCTAGATTGAAAATAAATAGATTATATTAAATTAAATAAGATAATTTATGTCTATCTGAAATCGACGAAATAATAAAAGAAATATGTTTATAGCTCCATTTGATAAGCATAGATATGGCTTTATGATATATGTACTACTACTACTACTAATACTATTACTACTACTACTACTACTACTACTACTACTACTACTACTACTACTACTACTAGTACTACTACTACTACTACTACTACTACTACTACTACTACTATTACTATTACCCCTACCACTATCACGACACTATTGTAATTGGTGACCCATGATTCAGTACGTATTGATAGTCTACGAGTGCTATCTACGTCCTCATTAACCGTAGAATGTCTTGAAGCCTAAGGTAAATATAGGTGTCTAGAAAATGACGGACTGAGAACCCCGAACACCAGTGACTCAATAGCGATCATGAACATAGAAGATAGCATCGACCCGCCACCCAGAAAGCTCCTCGTCCTCCTCCTCGTCCTCTCCCCCGCCGTCTGAAAGGCTCCTATACTAGATATTATAGTCGTGGTCATCTTGTGGAAGGGTCAAATTGCCTTGCGCTCTTAACGTACAATATTTCATGACATTGTGGTGCTATGTCCTGTTGCTCTTGGCTTGAAGACGAGTGTAGGTGAATATTTCAAAAAGCTTCGCCCGGTTTCTTGGTTGGTAATACTTTCAACCATGGACGTTAAAACTTAAATAATTACAAGCCCGTGAAGAGTATAGTGTATTTATTTATCCATTACACCATTATAGTCTTGATATTTAGTTTTATCAAGAAAAGGATTGTGGTAGTAGATTTACACGTAATATCTTAGAGATCGCCCACCAGTCGTGACCTGTGCGGTGTTAAGTGAGGCACCTTTCAGACATCAATCACGCTGAGTTCTTGCTGGACGCGGCATTGATTGTGGCTTTAGAAAGAATCTAATGGGAGGGCACAGTGGCACACTACCACACGCGCGACACCCGTTAGAATAATGGTAAAAATAATAATAATAATAATAATAATAATAATAATAAGAAGAAGAAGAAGAAGAATGATGATAATCGGTATATTGGAAAGGCTTATGTAAGGACTAAATATATACAGCTATGACATGAGTACACTGATGGCTACACAAGTGACTGAAGCATACGGGAGCCACGAAACCTAATAAGAACTTTCAAGACAATTGTAAAGACAAAACCAGAAGCACCCCATTGGCACTCTGGAGCAACAAGCTTTTATCAGTGAAGGCAAGGACAGGAACAGAGACGAACAAGATCAAAGATGTAGCTTTTCTGTAGAGGGCAGCGGGAGACCATTGAACATTTCCTGGTAGAATGTAGCATGTATGAGGAACACATAAACAGGTTAATGGAGTCCATAACAGTAATAGTAGAGGTAGATAAGTGGTAGGCTATAGAAGTCTGGAGGAGGAGGGGGACGGGGACTGTATGGAAGCAAAGTGGAAAGTGTTTCTTGTACAGGCTTGGGGAAAACTTAAACCAATTTAGTGTCATTGAAAAAGAAAGAACTGTAGTGACATAGGTGAAAATCTTCTCATATCAGTGTTGCACCTTTTTCTTCTCCATGTATAGTGGAGCTTAACACCGAGGGAAGATGCGGACCTAGCAAGTGGAAGATGTCACAAGAATAACAAGAAGATGATTTAACCCAAGTCCAAGTCCCAGTGGTGTGTGTATGTCTGTGTGTCAGCTGATGGCCACACGTGGTCGGCTCTGCCCTTCTGGTGTCGAGTGTACCTGGTTAGTGGAGGTTAAAATCACCTCTAGCACCGCCAGGATGAAAGAACCACGGCCGCCACTCACCAAGCTGGCCCTCAACACCTTTGTGAGTATATTGAGATAGGGATGAAAGAGTATATGTGAAGGGAAAGGAGGAAAATAAGCTTAAATAAGGTGGTGACGACAACGTGTTTGTAGTGGATTCATGCTTTCCTTATGTTATTGAACTTTATCCATAACTGAGATCCCTGTTATACCCCTTCCAGTCACATTTGCCTTCCTTAAAGAGGTTATTATACCTATTGACCTATTTAAATCCTAGCATAACTATACGGTCTATAATTACGTAGTACAGGTAGGAACGGGGATTACGTAATGACCTATTTTCATTCACTAAATCTAACACCACGAGGTCATTTTCTAAGGTCAAGATAATTTCTATGAATAACAAGTATGAAGAGACTGATTAACTCTATCTATTTGCCTTATATATATTTAACTATAAATTACTATATTTTCCTTTTATTTCAGTTGGTTCAGAAACGTCAGATAACACGGCATGCTAAGAGGCACAGTATTAAGAGTGTGCTGAGCCATGTTAAGGATCTGAGGAAAAAGATTGAGAAGAAGAAAGAGGATGGGAAGGGGAGTGTCAAGCTGGAGGCAAAGATAGAGAAGCTTGAACAAGAGGTGACCTTCCTCAAGGTAAAGATACAGTGGTTTGATTTAAGTACTGATTTATTTATTATTATGGGTAAAGTGGAGATAAGGTTAGCCTGTAGGAAAAAATGGAGATGAGGTTAGCCTACTCATTTTGAAGCTTTAACCATGTAAGTATTAACCTCGGGAGAAGACGTTAATGTTATCTCCATATTATTCAATATTATTATTGTTTTTATTTAATATTTGTTTTTGCCTGTTCCTGAAAATTGAGTCAGATTAATGCCTCTTCTCTCGTGTCTGGGTTTCGTATTGATAATGTGTATATATGTATGTAGTTTATTTTTAGCTTATTTACATTATTACTGGTGCCTACTACCTATGATTACTTATTGCACTGGATTACAATGCAGGACTTAAGAATCACTAGGTAATAAATAGTGTTAAAAAGGAATTGAAAACTAAATTCAATGTTGTCTGTCTAGTAGAGTTGTAACTTAAGCCTTATCATAACTCTCATAAGGTTGTAAATTAAACCCTCAAGTAACACCTACACAAGACAGTTACACTAATTTATCATTTTATTTATTTAATTTTTTTTCTTCATGTAATTTTATGATTTTAAGTCCATTCTGGCATAAAAAAAAAGATTGTTCCTGTTGGTGTTAATCTAATTGTAACAGTCCTTGAAACTTTGTTATAATGTTGACTACGACAGATTAGTCTTCATTTATTACTGTCCATTCACTCCCTGGCCTTTTGTAGCTTCCTTATATTCTTATGTTCTTACTCACTCACTCACTCACTCCCCTTCAGCTTAGCATCACTCCTCTCTCAGGTATTCCAACATAAGAATATAAGAAAATAATGAGTGCAAGAGGCCAGTTGACCTACACAAGGCAGCTTCTGTAACATTTATGCTCCTTTTGTGTTAGTTATCAGAAATAGGAAGTATTGAATATTCTCCCTTTCATCAATGTAGTCTATATTAACACACACTCGGGGAATAGAGATGAAGGTATTGTGATAGTTAACCTTAGCAGTGTTTTGATTGTCTTTTCACCTTGCAGTCTGTGTCGCCAGATGAAATGTTGAAGTTTGCTCTCCTCAACAAGAAGTCATTGGCAGCCGTGACAAGCGACGTGAGTGTGTACAGTTCTCTCATACAATTGAGAAAAAAACTGTTTCGGATAATGTAGTAAATTAATAATGTAGATATAGTATAAAAAAAAAATGGTATGATATGAAATAGATGATGAAAATGAAACATGAAATATATATAATTATTAAGAGTACCAATCAGAATACAAAAAAAAATTTTAGGAAACTAATGTTTATTTAATTTCCTCATTACTATTATTTGCTCACATTTTATTCCCTTACATAAATAGCCACAATTAGTTTTATTTATTATTTATTTATTTATTTATTTCAATATATACGTGCATACACACATGCATACATATTCTTACTACCTTATTTCCACCACCCAGCCTGAGTGCAAGATAGAAGAGCGAGCATTGTGTCGTACTGTTGAACACAAGACCATAAAAGATGCAATTACTGAACTGCAGGAAGCTCATGCTGACTGGAGTGAAGATTTACCCAATCTCATCAAGGTAAGACTGAGAGAGAGGAAGAGAGAAAAAAAAGAGAGAATAATGATGATAATATTGATGATTATTATTTTTTGGAACCGACTCACCAATCATATTTCTTTTCCTTTTCCACACACACACACACTCACACTCACACAGGGGTTAGGAATCAAGCACAACAAGAAGACAGTCAAGAGGATGACAGAGGAAGGGAGGCTGCAGTCTTGCCTGAAGAAGGAACACAAAAACATGAAGCTCATCCAAGAACTTACTGGCGTCGACCTTGATATAGTTGATATGGTCTTCGACACAACAGACGAGGAAAAGGCGAACAAGAACACCACTGTCAATGGAAGTATTAAAAGTAAAAAGAGGGAAAAGGAACAAAATGTAGATGAAAATGGCATTAAGAAGAAGAAAATGGAAGGAGAAACTGAAGATGGAGACAGTAGTAATAGTGATGATATTGAAGAAGAAAGTAAAGAGAATAAAACCCAGAATGGTAATAGTAGTAAGATTAATAATGAAGATAGAATGGAAACGAATGGTGACACGACAGCAAGTGACAGCGAAAACAACAACAACAATCACATTAATGGAAACGGAGTTACTAAAAATGCTGAGAATGGTAAGAGCAACACCACCAATGGAAACAGCGGTAATACAACAACAAAAGGAAAGAAGAAATTAAATAAAAAACTAAAACTAATCCAGGATAAGGCGAAAGCAAAGAAAGATGAAGCGAAGAAAGCATTGAAGAAAACCAAAGGAGAACCTCAGTCTCCCGAGCCAACGAAAAATGTTGAAACTTCAGGAAAAAACAAAGGGAAGAAAACGCAAGACAACAACGATGATACTTATAACATTGAAGACTATTTTGGGGCGGAAGTAAAAAGGAAAATCCAGAATAGTGATGATGATGATATTGATGATGATGATGTAATAGACACTAGCATTGACTTCAATAGAAATTTCAATCAGAAAAGAGGTGAAGGAAGAGGAGGTAGAGGAAGAGGAAGAGGAGGATGTATGATAACTGAGAAAAAATGGTTTGGAATTTCTGAAGGAAGAGGAAGAGGACGAGGACACAGTGGGGATAGGAGAGGAGGAAGAGGAGGAGGAGACTGGAGAGGAGGAGGAAGAGGAAGAGGAGAGGGTGGTGACCGGAGAGGAGGAGGAGGAAGAGGAAGAGGATTTAGTGGTGACAGGAGAGGAGGAGGAGGAAGAGGATTTAGTGGTGACAGAAGAGGAGGAGGAAGAGGAAGAGAACAAAGTGGTGATAGGAGAGGAGGAGGAAGAGGAAGAGGATTTGGACGAGGAGGAGGAGGAGGAGGAGGATTTGGTCAAAGGTGAGAAAAAAACACTTATTTATTTTAACTAATTTTTCAGGTATTTTCTTGAAGCCGTTTTAGGTTCATTGATATAATGCATGAATGGATTTTTCTTTTTGATATAAATAATGTGTTTTATACCTTGATTTTCCTAAACTTTTTCATTAATCTTAGTTTTTTTACCACATGAAAATTAAAGTGTAAAAAGTACCCTTGCAATTTACCAAATGCACACACATTATTTTGCCTCCTAACTGAACTTATCTATCTATTTCAGGAACTCCAATAATGCCAACTACATACCCGTGACCTCAGCCAACACAGGAATGACTCCATCTACACCAGGTGAGTAAGGGAAGGGAAAGGGGTTAGAGAAAAGGAAGAGGGAGAGATAATGGGGAAAAGAGAGATGACTTCTTATGGAAACCTATATTTTATTGTAATTAAAATTTTTGTTATTAATATTATTGGCCCTGTGATGTAGCTGCTAAGAGACTCCAATTATCTATTAAAAAAGATCATGGCTGTATAGTAGCTCTCAATCCCATTCTACTACTACTACTACTACTGTTATTACTACTACTACTGTTACTACTACTACTGTTACTACTACTACTGTTACTACTACTACTACTACTACTACTATTGTTACTACTACATTTTAACCTTTCCAGCCTCCACCACCTCCATGCTGCGCCCTAAATGGATGACTGAGGAGAGGAAGCAGCCCTTGCCCCTGTGTGCTCAGAAGGGCAAGCGGGTGGTGTTTGACTAATTGGCATCCACGCCCTGTCTCCCCTGACCAGTGCCTAATGGGGGGTAAGCTTTATCAATAAATCTTGGGTGAGGCAGCATGTGTCTTCCTATATTTCCTTAGAGTTGGGGTTGTTGGTGGGTTAAAGGTGGTGTTAGTTGGGTGTAAGTTGTATACACAGATGTCTGTTTCCTGAGTAAGTCGTTGAAGTAAGTGGGTATAACACGTCTCCACTTTGCACTTGGTTATGTATGCACTCCAGTCCTCACACACACTTCAAGTCTTTTATTGTATATTTATTTAAAGAAACTGATGGATACAATTTACCTTACCTCTTGGAACTTTTATTCTACATATTTTTTTTGAGACGTATTACGTAATTTACTTTTTTTTGTTGTTTATTAAAGTTCATAACCACTCCTATTCATATATAATAAATACAGTATTGTGATGATACTTTCAATTGATTACTTAAAGAATATAAACAATTGATTACTTTAAGCATATAAACAAACTAAACTAAGACCAGTACAAAAGTAGAATAAAATTGCAACTGAATACTATAAAGCAGGTGTTTTTTTTTTATTAATTAATTTATTATTTATGTATTTTATCTTCTTCCATGACTCTGAAGCTAGGCATTAGAGAGGCCAAGTGAACACAAAGGTATGGAGTGTGGTAGACATGGTAATAGTAGTACAGTGCTTCCTCTAATTTTGCGTGAAACTGGTCAACATTGCAGGCCACAAAATGCGAATTCACAAAATTGGATTAATTAACCTTATGGGGAAAATTGTTGATGGTCCAGGGTTGAAGGATGGGGCAGGTGGTGGGGCTCTCACAAATTCTGTAATTAATAAATGGCGTATTACAAAATCAGATCACGCAAAATTGGAAGCAGCTCTGTAACATATCAAAATGCACCAAGTCGGGACCATTCTATATATATGTGATTTAAAAAGCACTGCATTTACCTGTAGTGTATTGGTGAAGTAAGTGGATGTTGGAACCAAACAACCATTAGAGTGTAGTAAGAAAAAGGTTATTAAATTATTATTTTATATTTTTCTACATTTATTTTTTTGTCATAACTAAGACCAGAATAACAATAGTGTAGTAATGGAAATGTGTCCTGTCAACCCCAGCCATTTATAAGGTAAGAAAAAAGGATATTAAATTATTATTATATATTTTTCTACATTTAATATTTGCCATAACTAAGACCAGAATAACAATAATGTAGAGGGAGGTGACCAGGGTTATAGAATACAGTATTCCCTGCATGTCAGAAAATCTCTATATGTACTAAGTGTTTTTTATATATTTGATTAAGTGCATTCTATGATAATATTTCCCCATGTGGTCAGGACTGTAAGAATACTACTATTACTGTACTACTTGCATCTCGTACGATGTAACCAGAAGGGAAGCCTCTCCTCTATGTTCTCTTACAAAAGATGGGCTGAGTGACTCTATGGTACAATACTCAACTCGTAGCCTATTGGTTGCAAGTTCGATCCTAGGTCACAGCAGCTTCTAGGTGAGAAGGATAGTGCTCTCTTGTTAATCCCAGCAGATCTGTATGGTCTATTGCTACCTAGTTCTCCTACAAACAGACAAGATGCAGAGGGTGAGGGGAGGGTAAGTCTCCCTGAACCCTAAATCGTTTGCCTTGGTTATCCCCTTCTAATGGGGATATGGGCTTGGTTTATAGATATTGTTAGATAGATATTATGATTATTTTTGGAGTATTCATTATCATCATCATCACTAACAATAGCTGGACTGTGTGTACATATGTATGCATGTAAAGTTTAGTGTACAAAGTATGAAAACTAGAAAAATCAATGCTTCATCAATGCTATATATGAGAGAGAAACATTGCAACACAGGTCCAAAAGGGAGGGAAGGTGACATTGTTTCAAGAGTTTACACCTTCAGACATCAAGTTCTTCGGACAGTCTTTTCAGTTTCTCGTCCAAGCCGCCTTCTGCCATCTCGGGTTCATGTCGTAGGATCTCGGACGCCTCTTTCAAATACTTCACAGCTTCTGTCATGTATTCCTGGGGGAGAGGGGGGGAAGAAGGAATAGTATTGAGTCATCACCACCTGTTATCTATTTTCATCCACCTAGTAATGTCTGTTTCCTTTCTTATCTTGATCTAATTCACCTGTTATCCATTTTCATATACTTAATAATGTCTTTCTCTATCTTTACTTGATCTAATGTTATCTGTCCACTTGAAATTAACATTTTACTATCTAGTTCATTTTTTTCTTTAATCCTATCTCATTAGGGAATTAAGTGTTAGGCAAAGCAAATATTTATCCATCGATATTGAACATTCACATACCTTAACTTTTTTTTTATATAGTTACACTATTATTATAATGAATTTACTACCTCCTTACATACCCTATTCATTCATTCATTCATTCATTCATTCATTCATTCATTCATTCTTCTCTCTAGTATCGTTAATTTCCTATAATATCATTCATTCTCTACTTTTCCTTTCTCCATCAATCCCATTCATTCTTCCTCTCCCTCCTTTCCTTTCTTTATCCATCTTATTCTCTCAAGTCTTTCCCCCCTCCATCCATTCATCCTAATCTCCCTCATTCATCCATCCTTCTCTCAACCTTCCGTCCATTTTATTCTATTCTCCCTTCCATTGTATCCTCCACTCCCTTGCCTTCCCTATTGCCAACCTGCGAGTCTTCTTGAGTTATGGCATCATTAGACAGCAGTAGCCTTGCCATTGCCACTAGCGCCGCCTGAAGCTCCAACAGCAATGTACCGCGCAGCAGAGACTGGCCGGGTGCTAATACCTCAGCCAGCAGTAGTAATTCACGACAGTACTTCACCTTGTTCTCCAGCTGTTCCTGGCTCATGTCTGGAAAAAGAGAGAGGTTAGGTTATAATTATAAATAGGTCTTCGAGATATCCGTCGCACGATCTTGCGCCCTTATGTAAAAAAAAAAAAAAAAAAATGCACGATCCGCCTTTTCGCCGGCAATACTTTTGGAGAAAACATAATCCTCTTGAGAGAACCATTTTAGCCAAAAGTATTGGCCCCTGTCATACGTCACCATATCCCTCAACTTTGCAC
>JAXIVD010000346.1:175000-177764 GCA_036785275.1 Cancer borealis | reverse complement strand
ACGTGTACCAGCCTTGTGGAGTGAGGCCTGGAGTGATGGGAAGTTAAGTAAAGATGTCAAGCTTCACCGAGTTTCTGGCAGATCGTAAGTTGAAACATTAGCAAAGATGCAAACAGTGGACTCAACACCCTCAACGGTTAATCTTTACATGTATCAATTAATCCTGCTCCATGCTGGCTTTGTCCTGGTGCAGGATTGTTACTTATGTGTGCACAGGGAGGATATGCACTATATTCTGACTGTGATGGTGAAAGGAAAGGTCCGTAGGCTCTCACACACTAACTGCCTTCACGCTGCTCCCTCCATCACGCCTGGCTTGGCAACACACCCTTGCGTTTGTCTCATGCAGCACGCAACAATTTAAGGGCCATTTTTTGTGGAGGGCTGATTTTTTCCCTTATGTGACAGTCTTTTTTCAATGAGACATTATAATTTCATTGTCATTACTAAAATATACACTGAATACCTTCCCCCTCACATTGCTTTGGTAGACTCATTACAGTTAGGGATGGAATTATAAAAGAAAGGAACAAATTACCATAACGCCTATTTCTAGTCACATTTACGAATATAACAAAATGCAACTTGAACAAAACTAACAGTAAGGTTCCATAAATAATCTCCACCTAGAAAGCTATAAAACTTTGTACGTACCACGTAGTGAAATTGTAACATGCTAGGTAATATAAAAGAAACTAGTGACATTCATATTCTCAAGCTCTGATATATGTATATTGACAGGATGCTGTAATTACCTTTCATGCAGACTGGTGTGCAAGACTTTATAAAATTGCTACTAAGATTGGGTTCATATAATAATAATAATAATAATAATAATAATAATAATAATAATAATAATAATATTATTATTATTAGTTAATAATAGGAATTATAATAATAATAGTAATGCATAACAATAAAATAAATAATAATAACAATAGCAATAATAGTAATAATAATAATAATAATAATAATAATCCATCATCTATCTCCTAACCAGGCTGTTATCCCCCTAAAGGAAGGTCGCCAAGATAAGGCACGCCAGGGTTCATGGAGACATTACTCTCCCCTTCCCTCTGTGCCTTGTCTTTTAAAAGGAAAGTATACAGAGGAGGAACTTCCCAGACTCCTCGCTCCGTCCCTTTTGTCGCCTTTCACAAACCACAGAAATTACGATGGTAGAATAATAATAATAATAATAATAATAATAATAATAATAATAATAATAATAATAATAATAATAATAATAATAGATAAGATAATAAATAATAATAATAATAATAATAATGATAATAAAAATAATAGTAATAACAGTTTGAGTCAAATTGGTGTTGCTAAGTTAATGTGCTTGGAAGCTGTTGAAGCTCAGGTACTGACCATCTTCCACTCATGCCCTAAGGCTTGGGATAAGCTCTTGGAAGCAATACTGGGAAGAACTCATGGGCACCTAAAGAGTTATTGAACTCTGGATGTACCTCTGAGTCCAATCACTTTGTCTCAACTTTGGTGTCCAGACTCATCTCAAGATTACAAGAAGTAAATAGGTATACTTAGGGGATCCTAGTTTATACACGATATTTAGAAAAAATTACACTCATAATAATCTGATTTCCATTCATCATTATAATTAATAATACAACTATGTATACTATGTGGTAATGTTAATTGGACTTTTTGATTTCAACAAGCTTTGCCACAACTATCTACTTAGTATAATATTTCTTGGGACATCTTCCATAAGCATGCATTTGAAATCAAAATTATTGTTTATATATATATATATATATATATATATATATATATATATATATATATATATATATATATATATATATATATATATAACAAAATATCAATCAATATCCAAGAAAGAACAAGATTAATCAAACAAAAAATACAAGTGTTGATAACCCTGATATGGAAGAGTGCACCATCTCCTGAGGGAGTTATGAGCAAGTGATTTGGAGTTTTGTGTACTGCATCTTGACAGTCTGCATGAAATGAGGCAAGTGTAATCCTTGTACAGTATTGTCATGTCTAAACACCTGGGTAGGAGCAAAGTGGGGGAAGAGTGGGCTTCTTACATTATTCTTTTATAAAAACAACATTCATGCATGTCTCACTAATACAATGAAGAAATATAAACATTTATGAGAATATAATGAAAAGCATCCCTTTGTATAAAATAATTCATACCTAAATAGATTAGAGAAATCTGGTATATTTTTAACACTGTCCACCTCCAGGGTGTGCCGTGCTGGTGCACCACACAACCTGTAGTAGTAGGCTAACATTAGGAATAATTAAAAAATAAAGCAATAATAATCCTTCAGCAAGCCCTAAGACCTGTACAAGACAATAACAAAGTATTTTCCTGCAGTCTTCTTTATAATTCTTGGATTGCTACAAAACTAACTTTTAAAGCTCTCAACATTTTGCAGATCATAATTGTGATTTGTGAGGGACACTGGTACTGCAGTTCATCAATCTACTTGTGCTAAGACAGTGACAAGGTCATTACTCTGTTTTAAGAATTCTGCCTAGTGTGGCTCCCACTGCAATCTGGTCAAACCTGCTTAAGGATTTACATCATTTACTGTACTACAGCACTGAATTTTTCACTTTCTACCTGTGCCAAAACACCGGTAGTTCATGATCCTACACACACTACAGTAATGATTATCATCCTACATATAATAACCAGTCTACTTAACAGGAATGCTAAGACTTTGTGACTAGTTTGGCATGAAAACATTTCGGGAGA